>CM035425.1:6242700-6385200 GCA_020310875.1 Ceratopteris richardii
GCAGAAACAGCACACCGGAAGGCACGCCATCCGGCGATCCAGATTCTGATAGTTCGACTAATCAACCTCAAGATACAGAAAAAGGACCGGAGACACCCACGATGAATAGACAACCACAGCAACAACAGTTAGGTCAACCAAGGCCGCCTCCAACAGGAGTAACATACACGAAATTTGGTGGGTTCCCAGGAGATGACCCGGATGCTCACGTACGCACTTTCGAGATCAATTATGCAGTCCTCAACCATCCACCAGATCAGGCATACAAGGCCATTGTTTTTCAATCTACTCTGGTCAATGAAGCGGCTAGATGGCTTACGGAATACAACATTAATCATTTCGGTACCTATGATGCAGTACGAGATGCTTTTTTGCAACGATTTAGGCTAAAGAAGAATCCCGCCAAAATCTTTGAGTATTTACAAAACAACCGACAGAAGGCAAATCAGACTGTCCAAGAATATGCTACACTCTTTAGAACACACTTGCGACAGATACCACAGGCCCACGCCAACTTACCAGATGACATCATCACTCAGTGGTTTATCAATGGTTTAAACTCGCAATTGAAGCAGATCATGATTATCAGATGTGTCGGAGCAATGACATTAGATGCAGTCATCGCCATGGCTCTGCAACTGGAATCCAAGGTCGGTGGATTTACAGAAGATCTAGAGTGGTTAAAAGCGAACAAAACTATGACTGAAGATATAACCAGACAAGTGTACTGTATCACATGCAAAAATTCAGGTCATACTAGTGCTAACTGTGCGCTAAATCAAACATTCTGCGCTATCTGCAACACTGCCGGACACTCCACCGGAAATTGTGTCTACAATGCCAGAATACAGGGAACAACAACAGTCAATGCTGTTATTCAAGAACATGGACAGGCAGCGAATCACTATGTACCTCCGCAACTGAGAAACAATCAACCACAGGGATATCGAAACTACCGAGGACAGAGGAACAATAACTATAATGCAAACCGCTGGCAGAACGAACCACCACCGGAAAATCCCAATTTACCACCGCCACGCTGTCATTTTTGTGGTGAATTCGGACACATTAGAAGATATTGCAAGGACGCAGCTGAGTATGATCAAAGGAAGAAGGAGCGGCAAAACCCAATGGCCAACATGGTACAAATTACACCGGTAGAAACACAAACTGCTACAGTCCAGACCCGATCAGGTAAACAACTGCAACCAGCAGCAGCAGTATTTGAACCGGGGATACGAGAACAACATAGGATGTATAACAAGGCTAGTCACTGGACCGCCACAGAACCACCAGTGTTTCCAGAACCCATTCCGGTGACTCAGACCTCGTCAACAAAGGAAGGAACGCAACAAAAGGAAACAACAGCGGAACCACCATCAGCAGTAGACATAACAGCAGATACTTTGGTATCCGCAGAGACCTCAAGTTCAAAAGAGCAGGATAACCAACCTTAGCAGGCCTGGGAAATTTTATCCAAGGCATCTATCACTCTGCCTCTCGGCCAACTACTGGCATTAGTACCTGGTGTTCGACAACAGTTCCATCAACAATTCAGTCCGATACCTTCTTGTATTCCGGCGACAGTAGCAGTTCAACCAGAACCTGATTCTACGGTTGATCATTCAGTCCCCTTGATCACAGTATGGTATAAGAATCATAAAATTACGCAGGTATTGATTGATGGAGGCTCTGGTGTCAACATTGCAACTACAGCCTTATGCAATAGGCTAGGATGGACCGACATTGAACCAATTCAATTTTTTGTCAGAATGGCAGACCAATCTAGAGTCCATCCTGTAGGACTTGTGCTCAGAACTATAAATTGCTGGAGTCGTATCATCTATGCCTATCGGAGCTTCACCAGAATCTAGGCGGGATAAGAAATCTGCTAAGGCATGTGCATTTCCGGGTCGGTGAATGACTTCATAATCAAATTCCTGCAAGAGTAGCACCCATCGGGCTAATCGTCCGCCTAGATGTTGTTGTCTTACTAGATAGACAAGGGCAGCATGATCCACATGAAAGGTGAATTTCCGGCCTAATAAATAATGTCTGAACTTTTTGATGGAGTAAATTAATCCTAGACATTCTCTTTCAGTGGTAGAATAGTTCTTTTCTGTCGGTGCAAGCCTTCTGCTGGCGTAATAGACAGGGCGAAACCACTTATGTGTCTGCTGCATCAGAATACTGCCGATCGCAATATCTGAGGCATCGACAAAAACGTGAAACGGATTGTCCCAGTCCGGTGGTTGTAGGATTGGTGCCTGCGTCAATAGATACTTGAGTCGATCAAATGTAGTTTGGCATTCTTGAGTCCATTCGAACTGTCGTGGAGTTTTGGTGATTAGTTTATTCAGAGGTACAGCCAGGTGAGCAAGCCACCGTAAGTGTCTGCCGTGCCACCGTACTTGACCCATAAAACGCATTACTTCTTTCGAAGTGGCGGGTACTGGGGCTTCTAAAATTGCCGAAATCTTATCTGGGTCTACTCGGATACCTTGATCAAATACAATATGACCAAGTAGTTTGCCACATGAAACGGCAAACACCGATTTGCTTGGGTTAAGGCAGAGTCGATAATCTCGACACTTTTGGAAACAGCATCGTAGATGAAGCAAATGTGCCATCATTTGTCCGAAAATTGAGAAATCATCGAGATAGACTTGCATAAACGAATTGAGATATGGAGAGAAAATCTCCTGCATACATCGCTGAAAGGTGCTTGGTGCATTTCTCAATCCAAACCACATTACCGTACAAGCAAAGACACCCCAATTGGTAATGAAGGCGGTTTTTGGGATATCTGCTTCAGCCATTCTAACCTGATTGTAACCACTGTATCCGTCTAAGAATGAGTACATTTCGTGGCCTGCTACTCTATCAAGCATGGTATCCAAAAAGGGGATCGGGAAGGGATCTGGTACTGTTGCTGCATTCAATTTCCAGTAATCTACATAGATTCGTAATTGCTTATTTTTCTTTGGCACGATCACAATTGGCGAAATCCATTCAGCATGTTCTACTGGTACGATGAATCCTACCTTTAGTAATCTGTCAAGTTCGGCTTTAACCTGAGATGCATAATTGGGATTCATCCGATAGCTGGGCTGCCTATTCGGTTTAGCTTCAGGCTTCAGTATGACTTGGTGCTGATATATGCGCGGATCTAATCCTTTCATATCTTTGTAATCCCAGGCAAAGACGTCTGAGAATTCGCGAAGTAGTCGAATCAGATCAGCTTTGAATAATTCCGGTAAGTTTTGCTTTATCTTTACAGGTCGTGGATGATCTTCGTCTCCTAGATTGTACGAGATCAACTGGTCTTCGGAGACATAAAACTGTTGTGGATTCTCTGTGTCGTCTATTGACCGAAGTAGTGAATGTAATTCATTGTCATTTGTCGGTACCCTATCTTCCTGCTTGGTTTCTTGGATGATTGGTGTAACTGTACATACTGAAGTACTCCAGTTATCTATTACGGACTGTAGATCAACAGTCCCTAAGGTCATTAAGTCAGCGTTACTCTTCAGAAATTCCTCTTCTTCATCATCTGATAGTCCATCTAACATGTGGACAGGTTCCGCAAAATATGGTCTGGCATGCAGTTCGCAAGGTTGTATAGCATCTAATTTTACTACATATCTACGGCTGGCATCTTTGAACGTAAGCTCTTGTGCAGACCAGTCTTGTATTACCTTCGCATGCTTCAGCCAAGGTCGGCCAAAAAGAAGGTTGTAATCCAAAGTGGATTCCGGCAGATCTAGTATGACAAAATTCATTTTGAAGGTCGTACCTTGTAAAGTAAGAGACTGCCGAATTACAAGCAACACCTACATATTATGATCAAATTTTAACTTTTCTCACCGAAGGATGCTTTCCATCTGAGACGACCAAGGCAGTTCGAAGGAAATTGGCAGTCTTTAGCCGCCGATTCCGGCTAGTGGCAGGAGAACTATATTATGTAGATCACACCGGAATCTTACTTCGATGTGTCCCTCCGCACGAAATTAACTCGGTCATCACGATGGCTCATTCAACCCCTACTGGTGGTCATTTTGCCACAGATCTAACTCACCGGAAAATTCTGCAAGGAGGTCTCTGGTGGCCTACTATGTACCGAGATGTGGCCCAATTCGTTAAAAATTGTGATAACTGTCAAAGGTCTGGACAACCACTGCAACGACACTTCTTTCCCTTGCAGCCTATTATGCCACTTGAACCATTTCAGAAATGGGGACTAGATTTTATCGGTCCAATCACACCGCCAGCAGTCTTCAGTAACAACAGATACATACTAACCTGTACAGACTATGCAACGAGATGGGCAGAAGCCTGGGCTTTACGGTCTGCTACAGCAGTTGTAGTAGCGAAATGTCTGTTAAATGATGTCTTCCCACGGTTTGGCTTACCACTCGAATTGGTGACAGATCAAGGTACTCACTTCGTAAATCAAGTAATGAAGGTACTAACCCAATCATTCCAGGTGACACATAAACGCAGCTCTCCATATTACCCTCGCGCCAATGGTCAGGCCGAAAGCACAAACAAATCACTATTGAATATCCTCCGGAAATTGATCATGGAAGCACCGGAAAGATGGGATCAACTACTACCCGCCGTATTATGGGCATACCGAACTACATATAAGATAACAACAGGTTTGACACCTTTCAAACTAGCTTATGGTTTAGAAGCAATAGCACCCATGGAAATAGTTATCCCAAGCCTGCGTGTAGCAATCACCCAGAAAATGCTACCAGAAGAGTCGCTGACAGCACGAATGGACGCACTCAGGGAACTTGATGAGCACCGATGGCTCAGCTTTTTAACCATGCGCGAAGTACAACTAAGGCAAGCCAAGACACATGATCGATATTTGAAGACCCCAATCTTTTCGGTAGGTCAGCTTGTCCTTTTCTATAACGCAAAATCCGATAGAACAGCAGGAAAGTTCAAACTACGCTGGTTCGGTCCCTTTAAGATTTCAGAACAAGTCGGTCCGGCAACTTTTCGGTTGACTACGTTGACTGGAACTCCACTCCCCAAGGTAATTAATGGGTCGAAGTTACGGCCATATCATCACACCACTAGCCCGTATTAAGTTTTCAACGATGGACCTTGTTTTGTTTAAACTTTTCTTGTTCTTCTTTTTTGCTTTTTATAAATAGCCGCGTTTTGTACGATCTTGATATAACCAGCCGCCCTCTTAACAGTCACTCGAGTACGCACACCTGCATGAAAACCAGTACTATTCCCGCACCGCACAATGATATCCCACCCCTTTCCCCCTCCGTAGTGCTTCTATTTAAACTCTGTCGACGACGCCGAAATAAGCTAGTGTGTTGCATGCTAATATTCTGAGCCCTCGTGCATTCTGTATCCGTGCTCATCATCTACCTCAGTAACCGCCATGGAAGCAATAGCCAACTATGCAGCCTTCCGCGATGGTATCCCTACCGAGGTAGGCGAATACCTGCGTTGCAGAGGGTTGGCTAACTTCGCTGAGTTGCCCTGGCACTCGGTGGAAGCCCATCCTTTCTTCACACAGATCATCACCGCCATTGCTCAGTCCCCCGCCACCGAACGCCAATGGGTTTTTCTCTCACTCCCCTCGCGAACAGTCATCACCTTCCAAGCCTTCGCTGAAGCCTATCGCCTCAACCCGCAAGGCCGTGAAAATGGCCCGAGTATTCCCATTGCCCGCATGAATGAACTATTCCCCCGCTCCTCGTCCAACGAATACGCCATTCTCTACCGCCCAGAACCCGAACGATCCGCTCTACAATTCTTAGTCGCCATACTTAACCTGCAAAAACGCACTTACGGCATCTCACGACCGTTCTATTCTGCTTTAGAATTAGCTGTCCAGGAACCCGTCAACTTTGTGTCATACTTCTTCCTCAGAATCCATAAAGAATGTGTAGCCATCGTGAAGCAACTCTAGAAGGGTACCACCCCGCGCTCTCGCCTTCCCCACATCATCTCATTCCTTTTCCCCACCATCCTTGCCGCACAACCACCACCCCAAGGTCCCATTCTTAGGCACGAAGAATCAGTGCAACCCCTCGACGAAGAAGAAGAAGAAGATGAAGAGATCAACCAACTTTTCCGCACTAAGAGAATTCGGATCAGCTCTTCAGAAAGCGAAGCACAAGGATCCGCCGGACAGAATCAGGATAACAGAACCGCAGACCAAGAAGAGACCTTCCACGACACCGCCACTTCCATACACAACGATTCATCGGCCGACCACCGCGACCAGCAGAAGCACACGGAAACAGAGCCCGTCTCCACTGAAGAAGCATCAACACAACGAGAAGATGAACAACACGTGATCAACAGCGCGCTCAACACCCTACTCAAGGCCGTCGAATCCACCATCGCCCACATCACAGGTGAAAGCCAACCCATCAATCAGGTAACCCACCCTACATCCCCTCGCCCTCAATCCCCACCAGTCAACCCTCTCCCACCGCCAATTTCCGAATCTTCTTCATCCTCCCCCAATTATTCACCCCCGACATCCCCCCAACTCCATACCCAAACATCTACACCACCACACCCACTCCTCCTTTCCTCTACTCCGATCTTTTCCGAACTGGCCAACATGGGCCAACTACTCATTGCCCTCTCACAACAACTTCCAGTACAAATGACTGAGGTTGCAAACACCATTAGACACGACCTGCAGCACAAGGTAGACCTCCTGGAAGCCGACATCACCCCCCTTCAAGAAGAAGTCGACGCCGTAAGAGCGGAGAATCATCAATTGCAGACACAACTAGCTGCCCTCCAAGCCCAATTTTCGAAACAACAGGCTTGGACACAGTAGAGAGATGCGGCATTGGAGCAGCTTTCCGCCAAAGACAAGCTATTACACGAAGCACACGAAGAAATCCGGGAACTCAAGACCGCCATCCAAGAAAAGGAAGAGATCAGTTCTTCCCTCGAAGAAATGGTCGAAGAAACGAAGGCCCAGCTGCAGGAAACAATTCAAAAGAATCAAGAACAACAACGAGAAGCAGCGCAAGTCCAAGACGAGCTACACAGAGCTCAGGAATGTTTAGACGACGTAAACCGAATGCTGCGACGACAATTAACCAGGGAAGCAAAACATCAAAAAGATCTGGCAGAAGCTCGACGAGAACGAGATGCATATTCCCGAACGATTGAATTTCAGAACCAACAATTCGAGCGCCTCGATAACCAACTACGAAATCAAAGGGATCGAGTCACAGAGATGCAGCGGAAGGTCACCGAAATGAAGACTTCCAGGGACGCCGCACTATCCAACGATTTCTATCTACAGGAGGCTTTTTTGCAGACCCAGGCCAAAAACGTGCTTACCGAAGCAATTGCGCTTAGCTCCGTTAGAATAGATGCGCAAGTTTTAGAACCCGACACGCTAAAACAATTATTAGAAACCCTTAAGAAAAAAATAGCTCGCACATTTAGATCAGCCAGGAATATGTATCTCGAAGGTCTCATAGAAGAATAAGTATATTTGCCCATCCGAATTCATAATGTAACGATGGATTCGAAATGAGTATGATAATCAAGTTTTGGTTTTCTGACATTTTTTGCACATGTAAAGTCTTGTTCAGTCTAGCACCAATCTACGGAGTAACACGCGGCATAATGATTCTCACTCATGATACAAATATTGACAAGGGAAGGAAGAGTCATGTCCTACTGACATACAATCAGTATAGCAAATGGCCGTTCAAGCACTGGTGTTTATAAAATGCGTATACAGAGCATAGCATTCTTCATTAGTATTCTTCGAGATTCAGCGCCAGTTAGCAACTTCCAGCATATTCTTCTCAGCAACCCTTAAACAAGCATGTCGGAATCTGACATACTCAGATGGCAACTCAGGAAGCGCGCCAGTACACAGACCCACGTTGTGACGACAACAGATACTACCCTACAAGATGATGCAGATGACGCAGTAACTTCTGCATCAGTAAAGACTCAGCATAAATTTTCCACCGAATTTAAAATCGAGCTCGACATCAATTCGAAAAAGAATGAGGACTGGCTACGGAAGATAGGGCTCCTCCAGTTTGCCCAATTACCATGGGAGCAGTGGATTGCTAATGACGATGCAGAGAATCAATTATATAGCATGCGACAAACAAACGGCTTCATTCTAAATCAGGTACAATTTTCGCCCCAGCTAGTCTCAGCCGTATTTAAACTACCACTCTATGATGGCGCCCGATATCTTAAATGTTCGAATGAGGATCTGAGAAAGGAATTTGGCGACTATGAAGGCCCCCGACGGTATTACATGTTGAAAAATGCCACATATCACCGTCGAGAACAATTTAAATGGTACTTAGAGAAGCTCTGTTTACTAGTGAAATTCGATTTAATGTCTAAAGAAAATTTTTCACCACTATTACATGCCGAAGAAGGAGGTCGGGTTAGCTGGACACATTGGCTGTATAACCACCTCTACACACAAATCATTGTCGGGGATAAGCGAAGATCCCACACCAACAGCAGACTAGCAGCCTATTTAGCTGCTATATTTAATTTTGTCCAATCAGTAAAGGATGAGCAGCTACACTGGTCCCCCCATTTTTATTCTGGTGAACATGATAGAATAGATACAGGACACCAAACAGAGCCTGAGGAAGAAGCTCAAGCCTCCACCTTGTCTGCACATTTCTTCCACACAGGTAACAGCGCATAGAACCAGACCGTAGGGACGCCGTTTCGGCTGTCCATTAAACGAAGGATGGCAGACAACTTGCCAATTGCCAGTCTAGAGCAATTACCGGACGATCTCCAACCCAATTTTGTCATAGGGATGCAAAACAAACTACAAGAGGTTTCTCAATATTTGCGGCAACAAGAACAAGCGCTTCAGCACAAAAACGAATTACTACTCGCCACGATGACTAAGTCCAATTCATCAATGACACAGATGCAAAAGGAATTGGACGACAAAGAAGCTTTACTACAGGTGTTACAGAGTAACAACCGGCAACTAACGGCAGAATTGGTCACCGCAAAAAAGTGTTTTCAAGAATTTAATCAGTGGCAGCAAACTATCCAAACACAGATTCAAGCCGAAATGTCAAGTTTTTCTACCCTGAATGCTAACCTGCAAGCCGAAAATGAAATTTTGCAGTCAAGAATACAGGTTTTGCAGGAGTTCGAAAGGCAGATATTAAAAGATGAGGGCGTAGAACTGAATGCCACATTAATGACAAATGTGGACATAGACTTATTAAAACAGCAATTGGATAGTCGTGTTCAAAATAGCTGGACACTTTTTCGCAGGAGATGGCTGGCTATACTTGTTCCTCCACTTGAACAAGTACGGTCAGAAAGGATACGGGAGCCAAACCCTGGAATAGACCTATAGGCAACACAAAAGGATGTTGAAGACAGTAATGCACCTACGGGTTCGAGTCCACCGTGCGTGCCAGTGTTAGAGGGCCGCCGAACCAGGACGGATGAACCCGGACAGGTGCCTTAAATGTAAAAGTGCTGGACGGCCGCCGAACAAGGACAAGAGTACGAGGACAGGGAGCTTAAATGAAAAAAGAGAATCTTTCAGGGAACGCGCAGGTAACTGTAGAAGTGCGCACCCTTGTAAAAAATCCTCTATTTAAGGCAATGAAAAAAAAGAGCGGGCAGCCCCGTTTTTTGTGGGAATTGTAGTGTGTTGTTTGATTGAGCCTCGTTTGAGAGTGCTGTAACGCATTGTGTGTGCGTATATGTTGTTAGGATAAGTTCTGCTTTGATCTGTTCCGTCTGTACTCCTGCTAGTCGATTATACTCACCTTAATACAGAATGACGAATCAGTTGTATGGTGTGGCGAATCTGTTCGGTGACGGTTGAGTGTGACTCTGAGTGTTAACAAGTGTGGTATGTTATTTGGCAGTTCTTCGGTGAAGTAGGTAGTGCGAAGAGTAATCTCGAACTAATTGTCTGTAAAGTTCTGTAAGCGACCGAATTCGTTACTGTATCTTATATTTGCTGTTTACTCCAACTACGGAAAGACTAGTAGCTGTAATGGTCTGAATGTGAGTAGAACATCGTCGACTTATGATTAGCTGTTTATTACGAGGAGATTGATTATTCGAGTCCGCGTAACTTTAAGATATAATGTCTAGTTTGTATACATAGTTGCCCTGACGAAGTACGGATTAGGTGACTGTGTTATTGAAGTATCTCTTGCGCGTAAATTACGTAACCAGATTGCTACCCTCAGTCCTGAAGTTTTAATTACCATACACTGAACAGACTTCCGTTGTTCAGGGATGGATACTGAGCTAAGGACGGAATGGCATTAAGATTGTGTGTTAAATTGGGAAAATAGTACAAGGCCTCTGTCTAACAGACCCCTACCACTCCCAAGGACCCACGTGGCTAAGAGAACGATTGCAGTTAGAAAGATTTGGAACCGGTTGAACTTGAAGCAATTGAATAGGAAGTAAAGTAACGATTAATTCATAATCAGTTTAAGAGTATGTATGTATGTATGTATGTATGGGTGTATGTTGTTGATATGCATCATGGTATTTTAGTCAGTGGCCATGGCTGAAAGGAGTGATGTATTTCGTATGTTGGGCGTTGAGGATAAGTTGGATCGTACGAATTACCCATTGTGGGCTTATATGATGCATCATGTATTGGTTGCAAAAGGACTATGGAATATTGTGCAAGGTGTGGTAAGACGTCTTGTTACACCTGCAAATACATGTACTACAAATATAGGTATTGGAGCTTATGCAGATGGTGTTGAAGATGGTGATATTCTGCATATTCCCATTTGTGCTGTGGTTTTTGTTGCACCTACTGTAGAGCAAATTCATTGGGATGGCAGAGATGCTCAGGCACATGCATTGATAGCTTTGTCTATCAAACATGCCATTATTCCTCACATTCACTCTTCTTGAATAGCAAAGGATGCTTGGGATACACTTACCACATTGTACCAAGCTAGGAATGAGGCTCCTATTGCTTACCTCCGAAAATAGTTGGAGAGTGAGCACATGAATGAAGGTGTTTCTATGGACAACTTTTTGACAAAGATAAAAGACTTGAAGGAACAACTGATTTCTGCTATGAAGTTATACCAGATAGCTCACTTGTGCAGACCATTCTAAATGGTTTTCCTAATTCATATCAAAGTTTTTCTTCTACTCTTTGTTTGATGATGAAAGGCAATCCAAATGCCTTGTCATTTGAGGAGTTCATTTTTGTTCTGTTGCAAGAAGATCAGTCTAGGCAGAATAGGTCTATCATGCATGTTGTAGATCAAGCTTTCTTGGTTAGTCAGAAGGGCAAAGGTAAATGGAGCTCATCTACTAGTACGAAGAAATCCACAAATGTTGCACATTTGAAGAAGGAAGACAAAGATGATAAGAAATCAAAAAAGCAGAAATTGTTTTGCAAATATTGTAAAGCAAATGATCATGTCATTAAGAGCTGTCCAAAACTGGCTACTAAAGAGGCAAAGAAAAAAGAGTCTGGAATGGTTGTTGTAGAGGCCTCTACACCAAAAACAAAGTCTGCTAATCTTTTATAGAATGAAGAATGGGCATTCACTACTCTTTGCAGTTTTGACCCATCTATTCTTGAATAGTGTATGTCTGCAAGAGACTCAGATGTTTGGTACTTTGATAGTGGGGCAACCAAACATATTACCTCACATCGTAGTTACTTCACTTCACTTGAGCCTACCCCTACAGGGGTAACTGTCATGTGCACCAACAACTCCTCTTATCCTATCACGGGAGTTGATAAGATCATTTTGAATACTGTTGATGGTGGTTCTTTCACTTTGTCGGATGCTTTATTTGTGCCACGGATCAAGAAAAATCTGTTATCAATTTTTGCATTAGCCAAGATTGGCTTGGTTGCAAAATTTGTTGACGACAAATGTACACTTCATGATCTGTCAAATGGAAACATGATTATTGCTTCTGGCATTTTATGTCATGGGTTGTATAAGCTCATAGACTATGAAAGATCTGTGAATGATTCGGCATGTGCAGTACATGATTCTCAGGCTATGTGAGATGCAAAGCTTTGGCATGCATGCTTTGGTTATTTGAATTTTGCTAGTTTTGCTATGCTTGCAGAAATCTGAAATGGTGTCCTCTTTGCCCAAACTTGAGGTTCCCGGAAAACATGTCTGTGAAGACTCTATTTTGGGCAAAATGCAGCGTTCATCCCTTCCAAAAGATGGTACAGTTCGGGAAACTCACAAATTGTAGCTTGTACATAGTGATGTTTGTGGTCCTATGTAGACACCTTCTTTTGGAGACTATCTTTACTTCGTGACTTTCATTGATGTTTTTTTCCATGCATGCATGGGTATATCCACTCAAATCAAAGTCCGAAGTATTTATGTGCTTCAAATAGTTTTTGTTTTTCGCTGAAAAGCTATCATCATGTAAAATGATCCATTTTGATCGATGGGGGGAATATATGTCTTTTGACTTTAATGCATTTATCACTGAATGTGGGATAAAATATCAATGTATAGTGCCATTACACCTCAGGAGAATGGAGTTGCTGAATGGAAGAACATGTCACTCATGGAGATGGCGAGGTGTATGGTTAAGAGTTAGGCTTTACCACATAGTTTCTAGCTTGAGGTTGTCATGTGTGCAGCATATGTACTTAACAGGTGTCCCACTAAAGCACTACAATCTATCACTCCATATGAGGCTTGGCATGGTCGCAAGCCATCTGTTGCTCATCTGCATGTTTTTGGTTGTCTCGCATATGGATTAGTGCTTGAACAACATCGTAGGAAATTGGATGATAAAGCAGTAAAATGTATTTCTGTCGGGTACAATTCTGAAAGCAAAGGCTATCGTCTGCATCATCCACAGACCAAATGCATTTTGGTTAGTTGTGATGTTGTTTTTGTGGAAGATGCTATTCAACCCTTGCTTTCATGTATGAAGGAGACATCTGTTAGCTCCAAAGACATGTATGATACTTTGCTGCCTCTTTTTATAGGTGGACAGTCTAATGCTAGTCCTAATGAGGCAACTGCTCAACCTTTACAGGTTTCATGTGATTATGTAGATCATTCCATTTGTGATGCAGATTTACATGATGCACTTGATGAGAGAGCTGATAATGAGCAGGCTAAAAGTATGGCAAAATGGCCGGTGTAGACTTTGCATGAGAGCACATTAGATGCACCTCTATCATACTGTACTTGTTCATGCTCTCATAGTGCCTCTTTTGCATTAGATTGCTATGCTATGACTGCCTCTAGTCTTTGTGATGAGACTGAGCCTGTTTTGTTTGATGAAGCACAAAGATTTGAACATTGAATAACTGCAATGCAATTTGAATATGATGCTATCATGGGAAATGTTGGTACTTGGTCTTTATGTAACTTGCCTCCTTGCAAGAAGGCCATTGGCACTAAGTGGATATACAAGCTGAAGCATAAACTTGTTGGAATAGTTGATAGGTATAAGGCCAAGCTTGTTGCAAAGGGTTATGTGCAAGAAAGAGGCATTAATTTTGATGAAACCTTTGCACCTACTTGCTGAATGACTATTGTTCATAGCATCCGAGCACTTGCAGATTATCATGGTTGGAATGTATATCAATTGGACATTAAAACAACATTTCTGAATGGTGAGTCGCATGAAGAAGTGTATGTTTTTCAGCCCCCTGGCTTTGTGTATAAAGGGCATGAAAAACAACTATGCAGATTAAAGAAGGCATTATATGGTTTAAAGCAAGCACCACGTGCTTGGTATAAAAGGATACATGCCTATCTGATTGCACATGGTTTCAAGAACAATCCAACTGAAAGCGCCTTATATGTTAAGCGTGCTAATGATGTGCTTCTGATCATTGTTGTGTATGTTGATGACATGTTGCTCACTGGTCCTCATGAGATGCATATTGCTGATTTTAAGGCTGATTTGCATGCCTCATTTGAGATGTCTAATTTGGGGCATTCGCATCATTATTTGGGCATTCAGTTTATGCACGTTGATGATGGAATGGCTTTGTGTCAAACAAAATATAGTGATACATTATTGCAGTGTTTTGGCCTTGAAGATTGTAAGCCTATTTCCACTCCATGGGGACAGGTTTATGATTGAGTCTTCATGATGTTCGAGATACATTTGATGCTGTTCTCTATCAACAAGATATTGGATGCTCGATTTACTTATGCATTACTCGAGGAGATATTAAGTTTGCTATCTCACTGATGAGTAGGTTTATGCATTGCCCAAGAGTCAAGCATTTGCAGGCAGCTAAGCGCATCTTTTACTACTTGAGTGGTACCCGACTACTTGGATTGTTTTATCCCAAGGGGGGATCACTACCGCCAAATTTGCAGGCTTTTTTTGACTCTGACTGGGCTGGTTGCTATGACACTCATGTGTCCATTAGTGGTTTTTGCTTCATGCTTTGTAGCTCATGCATATCTTGGCTGAGCAAGAAGCAGCCTATTGCGGCCGCTTCTAGTTCTGAGGTTGAGTAGAGGGCAACTTTCATAGCGACTGTTGAGTGTGTGTGGCTCAGATGCCTTATGGCTGATTTGGGTGTTGGTCACTCTTCTGCCACCACCATCTTCACAGAGAGTCAAAGCATATTGGTAGTTGCACGGAACCTTGTGTTCCATGCTCGCACTAAGCACATTGAGGTGCATTATCATTATGTCAGGGAGAGGTTCTGTGCTAGAGAGATCAACTTGGCATATGTGCCCACACAGGAGAACATTGCAGACCTTTTCACGAAGGCTCTGCCTAGGGAGAAGTTTGAAGTTTTTCGCAAAGGTTTGGGCTTACTTCCTTTTGTGGATTGATTCCACATAGCTTGGCACTTCCTTATACATGATTGCCAGCTCCTTGTTCACCGCATCACTCCTAGGGGGGATTTGTTGATATATTTAGGTAGTGATGTGTGTGAACACACTAGGACCACGGGGGCACTTTTTTTCCTCTTTAGGGGGTTTTTTCCCTCAGCTTGTATATACACCTATAGCCCTAATGGGTTACTTATCTGTGTACATTCTAGTGGTAATACATCCAATATTGTGTGTTTTGCTCCAAGCTTCTCCTTCTTCCGTATGCTATTCGAGTGCTTCCCTAGACGTCTAACTCCAACATATGTATATAATATACATACACACACATAGACACACACACATGCACACACACACATACACACACATACACACACACACACACACACACACACACACACATATATATATATATATATATATATATATATATATATATATACATACATACATACATACATACATACATACATACATACATACATACATACATACATACATACATACATACATACATACATACATACATACATACATACATACATACATACATACATACATACATACATACATACATACATACATACATACATACATACATACATACATACATACATACATACATACATACATACATACATACATACATACATACATATATATATATATATATATATATATATATATATATATATATATATATATATATATATATATATATATATATATATATATATATATATATATGCATATGTACATGTATACATATGTACACACACATACATACATATATACATATACACACACACACACATATATATATACACACACACACACATATATACACACACACACACACACACACACACACACACACACATATATATATATATATATATATATATATATATATATATATATATATATATATATATATATATATATATATATATATATATATATATATATATATATATATATATGCATATGTACATGTATACATACATACACACACACATTTACATACATACATACATACATACACACACACAAATATATATATATATATATATATATATATATATATATATATATATATATATATATATATATATATATATATAGACATAGAGAGAGAGAGAAAGAGAGAGAAAGAAACTTGTATTAGGATTATATATCAATAGGGCAAGGTTTTTGATGGACTTTTAGGTCTTTGGTTATCAAGTGTTATATATCATGAGATAGCTCTTGATGTAAAGTATAAGAAAAAGTAAGAATGTTTTTGACCATGTTGATGCTGTTTTAGAATTAGGGCTTGCTATCACACTCAAAACTAATCTCGTTGTCCATGAATGGTCTCATAGTCATGTGCACAACATACAATTGTTGCGATAGAAATTAGGCTACTCAAGAATCGGTAGCCATCTTGAGGGAGTCCAACCCCTCCAAATTCAAGCACACATAAATCTTCCTAGGTTGGTAGGGAGCCTCTAGTATAGACGTATATACATAATACATGCATACATATACATATGCATACATATTGCAAATGTACATGCATACATACATACATACATGCATGCATACATAAATAAATGAATATATATATATATATGAAAAAATGAAGTTTAAGAGAGGTATTTAGAATTGTCCATGAATACTGTATTTGGAAGTAGATCTTGTCATGTATTTTCATTTCACCATCTTTGTAATAAAACACTAGCATTGTGGCATCTTCATTGTGCTTATTGGTTTTTACAATTTCTTTTATTGTTTAAGTTTTGTTGTCATACATGAACTAATCTATGGATGGATTAACATTGATTTCTAGTAGTTCTTCCTCTTCACAACCTGTAGAATCATCGCATAGATTATTATCCTTGTCAGTATGTATAATGTTCTCACAATTAAGAAGAATGTTTTTTATTCTCTCTCAAATGCCAATATGTCAATATTTGATGATGAACCATCATGATGATCTTCTTCGATCTCTATATGAGTAAGGTTGTCAAACAATGGTCGACCTCTAGGTTTAACATGAATGACTTCCATCAAGGATGATCATCAATGTCTTTGTAAATGCTTGTTCAATATGCTTAGGAAGAATATATGGTTCTTTTATAAATCACACTATCTTCAAAGAATCATTTTCCCAAAACCTAGATGATTCTCTTCTCATTGTGGCATTATTACCCTTAAAATTAGCTGGAGACCAATCAACCTTCAAAATAACCTATTAAACTATAAAAAAGAAAATTTCATTTCTATCTATGCTTATTAAAATAAAGGATCATACTATGCAAAATATAGATTTTTCTTATCTATGTGGAGATACGATATGATATTTTATGGATTCCAACAATGGTTCCCACATAAACAAGTTCATTGTCTATAATGTTCGTGTCTTTTAAAAACACAGGTAGTGCAAATATATCAATAGAAAAAATCATATAATTATATGAACAAAAACCAATCCTAGAAAATTATGTAAAGTCCATGCCACAATTCCACAAATCATAGCTTGTCTTTGATCAATGCTATTCGGCATATCAATGACATGAATATCTCTTCATAACTCTTGGAGATCATCAATGAGAGGAGCAAGATATACATTTATTTCTTTGAAGTGTTGTTTTTTTGGACGCAAAAGCATTAAAAGCTCTTGATTAATGCTAAGATATGGTGGAAGATTATAGTTGATGACTACCACTAATCATGAGGACCATTTACTATATTTCATTGAAATTGGATTAACTCCATCTAATACAACACCTAACTTTAGATTGCATGGATCTTTTGCGATTTCATACTATCCAAAATCAATGTGTTGCTTGTACTATCTCCTAGAATTCTCATTACTCCATTAGTGCTTTTATGATTGGATCCCTATCCAAAAATCTTTGATAGTATGATATTTGAAACAAATGCTTGATCCATTGGAAATCTTCTCAATAATGTATTTGGAATTTTACTTTTTTCCTCCTTGTATCGAAGTGATTGGCATTTTGGACATGTTGGAGAGTTTGTATATTGACCTCTATAGAAAATACAATCTTTGGGATAATGTTGTATAGAATGATAATCTAAACCAAAACTATTGATCATCTTCTTCATTTTTTCATGTGATGTCGGAAAAACATTGTTGCTTTGTAAAAACTTGCTAGATAATAGCCTACAAGTTCATGGAAAGAAAAATATTTATTTTAAAAAACATATATAAATATAGATAGAAAAAGAAACTAACTATTAATATAATATACCTTAATAGTGCCAAAATAGGTACATTATTCCATACAAAATGATTTTGAATATTGAGAACAAATAAACTTGCACTTATCCATGTCAAATGACATCCTTCATAAATGTGCTTTGGACATTCTTCTCGAAGATATTTTTCATTTTCAAAAATATCAATCCTCTTGCTTTCATTTTGATACCAATCCTTGACATAAATACACCATGCCATTATCATCATCGCAAACATCATGTCGTTTGTATTCTTTCAAATATAGTTGTTTTAATTTTGCATATTCTATAGGATCAATTTTGCATAGCCTCCTCATGGATGCTTTTGATAAACAAGGTCTTACTAGTAATTCTGAATGGTGTCATGTAATATTATCAATATCATATGCTAGAACCTGCATACATGAATAAAAACCATTAGTATTCTATAAAAAAATGAAAAAAAAAAATTATACACAAATTTAAATACATAAGTAGAGATACGAAAATTCAATTATCAAATTTATGTTTGATTAGAAGAGTCTCACATAACACTATTAACTTTCATGCTAATTGAAAGGTGCTCTTGGAGGTCTATGCCATCCATAATCCACTAACAATTCATCACCAACATGTAATGAAGTAGTAGCATTGAAAAATATGTATCTTACTACATCTCTCCTCATATAATGTGGTTCATGACTATTTTCATGCTGTTGAAATGTGCAATTAATCCTTAAACTATTGTATAGATCGCTCCATGGTAGAGCCAATACTGTTGTGTTAGACTAGTGAGGCAATGTGTTTGCTGCAGAACCTGGCTGACCCAACTAAAATCGTCATGGATCATCATGAATACAGATGGTACCATCAAGATTTATACAAGAAGAACTCACACAAAATAGTAAATTGATCCGGTAGATATAGGGAAGATGTGAACCAACTACAAAATATTATATTATTTTAGAATGCATTAGAGAGTTGGACGGAACCACCCAGTGTTGCTGACAAGTCCACAAGAAAACCTTCTTGGCCAAGAGCTTATAATTTTGTATAAATTCTCCTTAATATAGAATGTAATGAAGAAATACAAATGTTTAAGCTTAAGGTGGATGGGATGTCACTACGCCCACTTTCCCTAGCTCTAAAGATCCTTCAAAAACCTGAATCTCACAACCAAGGACATGAAGGAAGGATGAAGCCACTCGAAGGTCCTGATAAGCAGAAGTGGAAGCAAGGTGATCACCCCCCTACACTTGTTGCTAACCAATTGCCTTTCATACTAGCCTTATGCAAGATCATCACCTTGCAAGTCCCCATCCTCCTATAGTTCCTGATGGAGAATGTTAATCTCCAAAAGAACAACTTATTCTTGTGATTAGAGCACCTCTATACCAAGAATAAGTCAAACACTCCACTAATTTAGAGGATCAATTGCTAATTATCAAAAGGTTAACAAATCTGTGAAGAAGTTGAAACACAGAAAAGTCTGCTGCACTATTTCTTCACATTGACCTATCAAACGTGTAAAGTTTTTGATGAAACTTTGTATGAAGCATCTCCTAGAGATTGCGCATCTACTCCAAGTTGAATCTCTTCAAAAGATTAAGTATAACTTGAGAAATCAACTTCTCAAGTTACCTATGTCAGAAACTGTCATCCAAAACAGTCGACTTTACACCTGTAACTTTTAAGACTTGGTTCTCCTTGAATAGAACCCGTTTTACAAAATGCTTTTAGACGTGAGTAGCTTACCTTCCAACTTAAAGATTAAGCCCTCACTCATGCAAAACTTTAAACTGTGCTAGGAGAAATGACCAAAACATTGACTTCGAAATCTGCGCCTGTTTTAGGAACCAGTGAACACACTTCACATATGAATGTTCCTACACTTAATTCACTCAGCCTGATTACAATTGGAAGCTAAAACTTTGCACAGAGGTCAAGCAACTCTCAACTTAGACTTGTACAAAAGCATTTCACAATTGATCTACTGTAGAAGGAGAACACGCAGAAACATCGGGCGCAAATATTTTTCTTTACTCAGAAGAATTACAACTGAGTGATGAGAGCTAACTCAAATTCACTTTCCTCTATCTCATAACTTCTATCTCCCTCATTCTTGACTTCTAACTAATGTCACATATGCTCTCATACATGCCCCGACTTTTCTCAAAGTATTTATAGATAATTTGTACATGATTCTTACTGAACAAAAGATCTAAGTCATCTATGACTATGCTAATGTACATATGTGTACACTTCTCTTGTCCTCTGAATGTAATCTTCTTCCACACTTTAGGAATTGATTCTTCCTTCATCATTTGATCTCCCAAGCCTTCAATTGGTGATTGGCCTGCACCAACAGCTCCCCCTCAATCATCAATTGAGGTTTTCTCTGTCTTCTTTATACTTGCCATGTCTTTGAGCCTTTGTAACTTAGGTCCATCCAGACTCTTTGTCATCATATCTGCCACTTGTTCTTTTGTTGGAGTATACATCACTTCAATTTCTTTATCTAGTACCTTTTCCCTCAAGAAATGATACTGAATCTCTATATGCTTAGTCCTGGCATGAAAAACAGGGTTAGCTGCCAAATACAAAGAACTCATATTGTCTCCAAAAATTATTGGAGTACTATGATCAAACTCAAAACTTTTCATCAAGGTCTTCAACCATATCACTTCCTTTGCAGCTTCTACCATTCCCTTATACTCAGCTTCTGTGGATGATAAAGCAACTGTATGTTGCTTCTTTGAACACCAAGACACTAACTTATCTCCAACATAACATAGATATCCATGAGTAGACCCTCTATCATCTGAGTCACCTGCCCAATCTGCATCACTAAACACTTTGATTCTTGTGTCAGAAGTGAAACCATAATACAGACCTTCACTTAGGGTTCCTTTGATATATCTGAGTACCCTTTGGGCTGCAATCCAATGAGTCTTCTTTGGACAATGCATGAATTGTGACAACACACCTACTGCATATGATAGATCTGGCCTTGTCAAGGTAGCATAGATTAGACTACCTACCAAACTCTGATATTTCTTCATGTCATTGAACTCTTCACCTCCATACCTGCTTAATTTATGATTTACCTCCAATGGTGTAGTTGAGGTCTTGCAATCTTCCATGTTAAACTTGACTAGAAGATTCTTCAAGTATCTCTCTTGTGAAACATATACTCCATGTTGAGTATACACAATCTGCATTCCTAGAAAATAAGATAAGTTTCCCAAGTCACTTATCTTAAACTCCTTCTCTATTTGCTTCTTGAGTTCATTGATTCCTTGAGCATCTGTTCCTGTAACAATAATATCATCAACATAAATGCACATGTAAATATATCCATTTTCACTTGCCTTCACTAGCAAGCTACTATCTGCCTTTGATGCTTGAAATCCACATTCATTCAAGAACTTGACCAATCTGTAATTCCAAGCTCTTGGGGCTTGCTTCAACCCATATAAAGCTCTCTTGAGCTTACACACATAATCTGATCCAATTGACTCCATGAATCCTTCTGGTTGCTCCATATATACTTCATCTGCAATGTAACCATTTAGAAATGCATTTTTCACATCCAATTGTGATAATTTCCATCCTTTGTAAGCAGCAATAGCAATCAATGTCCTAATTGTAGACATCTTAGCAACAGGACTAAAGGTTTCATCATAACCTACCCCATAAGTTTGGGCATAACCTTTGACCACAAGTCTAGCCTTATATCTAGACACCTTACCATCTGCAAACCTCTTTGTTTTATATACCCACTTGCATCCAATGACCTTCTGATTCTTTGGTCTTGGTACTAATTCCCAAGTTTCATTTTCAAGTAGAGCATCATACTCTTCTTGCATTGCCTTCTCCCAATTCTGTTTACCTTTGGCTTCTTCATAAGTAGTTGGATCTTCTTCTGTTTTCACAATGTAAGCATAATCTTTTGTTGTTAGGAAAGATGTATCATAGCTATACCTTATAGGTTCTTTCCTTTCCCTTGTAGATCTTCTGATTTCTGCACTTCTTGAAGTTTCAGCCTCATTTGATTCTGGATCAAATCTTGGCCCTTCTTCTACATGATCCTGCACTCTACATCTAGAGTCAATTTCATCAACAATTTCTTCACATACTTTTACCTTTGCCTTTCCTTTTCTCTGAATTTCTTCAACCCCTGTATACTCATTTGGTGATCCTGTATACCACACATTTTGCTCATCAAATGTCACATCTTTAGTAACAAGAAATTGCTTTGTGGATGGACTCCACAATCTGTAACCCATCTGTCTATCATCATATCCAATAAACACATACTTCTCTGCTTTTGGTTCTAGCTTATGTCTTAATTGTGAAGGAACATAAGCATATGCAATACATCCAAATACTTTACAATGATCAAGACTAGGCTTCTTACCCCACCATGCTTCATAAGGGGTTCCTCCATCCAAAGCTTTGCAAGGCAACCTATTCACAAGGTATGTTGCAGTGTTAATAGCTTCTGCCCATAAGTAATTTGGACAATTCTTTTCCTTCATCATGGCTCTTGCAAACTCTACAAGAGTCCTATTCCTCCTTTCTGCTACTCCATTTTGTTGAGGGGAGTACCTGCAAGTCACTTCTCTTTTGATACCTGCATTCCACAAATAATCATCAAACTCTTTTGAGAAATACTCTCCCCCTCCATCTGATCTTAACCTCTTTAGCTTTTGTCTTGTGATCCTTTCTGCATAGACATGAAAATGTTTGAATGTCTTGAAAACTTCTGATTTATCCTTGATTACATACAAAGTAATCCACCTGGTTGCATCATCAACAAACAACACATAATATCTGGATCCATTTATGCTATAGTCCCTTGAGGGACCCCATACATCTGTATGAACCAATTCAAGCATATTTGAATACTTGTACCCTGATTTGTGATAAGAACTCTTATGTGCTTTACCTAATTGACAAGCTTCACACTTGTACACCATATGTTGCCCTTCAATATTTGGCAATCCAAGCACCACCTGATTCTTTGACATCTCCTTTATAGCTCTCTCATTGAAATGACCTAGCCTTTTATGCCATAGGTCTAATTCAGACACCTTTTGACCTCCATAGGTAAACAATGCATGTCCTACATTACCTTGGACTTTGAGAGTGAACAATCTTCCTTCCTTTTTACCTGCAATTATGGTTCTATATCCCTGATTTGGATCTTGTACATAGACACCATCATTTGTGAATCTTACTTCATATCCTTTCTCCACAATTTGCCCTACACTTATCAAATTTTTAGGAATAGTAGGAACATAAAGTACCTTGCTCAGAAGTGTACTTCCACTCTTTGTCTTCACTGATCCAATGCTCTCCACTTTATGTTTGGTATTGTCACCTGTTTGAACTGTATGTCCATTCACCCTAGCTTCCATATCAGTCATCAAAGATAGATTCCCACTCAGATGGTTACTGCACCCTGAGTCAATATAAAACACTCTTTGATCTTCTCCCATTGATTCATGAGTTGCATTCAAGATAAGAGTCATGTCATCCTTCTGATCTGATGCATAATTGTAATAATTATTGTTGTAGGACTGAGATTGGAAGTTTCTTCCACCTCCTCTACCATATGATGTCCTACCACCTCTTCCTCTGAAGTTGCCTCTTTGGTTTCTGCCTCCTCTACCTCTTTGACTATAATTCTGATTGTTGTATCCTCCATTTTGATTGTTATACCAACAATCATTTGCCAAATGATTTGTTCTGCCACAAATCCAACAAGCTTTAGCATTATCTTTGTTCTTACCTCCTCTTCCTTTACCTCTGAAATTTGTCTTCCCTTTTGTGAAGTTAGCTTGATTTGAATTCCCTTCATCATCATTTAATTGCTTTCCCTTGCCATTCTTTTTCTTGTCCTTGGAGTACATAGCTTGACTTGTACTTCTATCATTGTCTCCTTTAAGATCCTGCTCAAAGGTTAGCATATGTCCTAGCAATTGATTAAGGTCAGGAGTAAAATGATCAAGTGACAACTCTATGGACAATATAAAAGGCTTCCACTTCTCATCTCCTCTCAAACCTGTAAGTATTTGTCTTACCAACTTTTCCTCTTCAATGTCTTCATCCACTGCTCCCAAACTATCTGCAATATCTTTCATCCTTGCCACATAATCTGAAATTGATTGTGAGCTCTTCTTCTTGAAGGTTGTGAACTCAGCCCATAATGAGGACTTCCTTGACTTAGTTGTATTTTGGAAATGCTCTTCCAAGGCATTCCAAACATCTGTGGCACTTTCCAAACCTCTGATATGAGGTAGAAGATAATCATTTACAGCCATGTAGATGATACTCCTTGCTTGAGCATCCTTTCTCATCCAAGTCTTCAACATTGCAAGTTCTTCCCTAGTAGGAATACTTGGATCTGCAAACTCAGGTTTTTCTTCATCTCCTGTAATAAATGATATAAGATCTTTGCTCATGAGGTGTGCTTCCATCCTCATGGACCATGCTGGATAGTTCTCCCTATCTAGCTTATCAATCTGCAAGCTTTCTCCCATCTTGTATCCACCTGTGTATTGAAAACTTCAAGCTTTACAAACAATGTATGTACCTTTACTTCGAATTGGACTCCTTTTGTCTTTCTTGATGTCAAATAGTCTTCTCCTCAAGCTTTGACTCCAAGCTTTCACTTCTTAGTCCTTCAAGTGTTGAATTTCTTGAATCTGCAGCAGTCGGGATCCTTCTTTCTTCAAATTGATGTCTCCTGCTCTGATACCACTGATGGAGAATGTTAATCTCCAAAAGAACAACTTATTCTTGTGATTAGAGCACCTCTATACCAAGAATAAGTCAAACACTCCACTAATTTAGAGGATCAATTGCTAATTATCAAAAGGTTAACAAATCTGTGAAGAAGTTGAAACACAGAAAAGTCTGCTGCACTATTTCTTCACATTGACCTATCAAACGTGTAAAGTTTTTGATGAAACTTTGTATGAAGCATCTCCTAGAGATTGCGCATCTACTCCAAGTTGAATCTCTTCAAAAGATTAAGTATAACTTGAGAAATCAACTTCTCAAGTTACCTATGTCAGAAACTGTCATCCAAAACAGTCGACTTTACACCTGTAACTTTTAAGACTTGGTTCTCCTTGAATAGAACCCGTTTTACAAAATGCTTTTAGACGTGAGTAGCTTACCTTCCAACTTAAAGATTAAGCCCTCACTCATGCAAAACTTTAAACTGTGCTAGGAGAAATGACCAAAACATTGACTTCGAAATCTGCGCCTGTTTTAGGAACCAGTGAACACACTTCACATATGAATGTTCCTACACTTAATTCACTCAGCCTGATTACAATTGGAAGCTAAAACTTTGCACAGAGGTCAAGCAACTCTCAACTTAGACTTGTACAAAAGCATTTCACAATTGATCTACTGTAGAAGGAGAACACGCAGAAACATCGGGCGCAAATATTTTTCTTTACTCAGAAGAATTACAACTGAGTGATGAGAGCTAACTCAAATTCACTTTCCTCTATCTCATAACTTCTATCTCCCTCATTCTTGACTTCTAACTAATGTCACATATGCTCTCATACATGCCCCGACTTTTCTCAAAGTATTTATAGATAATTTGTACATGATTCTTACTGAACAAAAGATCTAAGTCATCTATGACTATGCTAATGTACATATGTGTACACTTCTCTTGTCCTCTGAATGTAATCTTCTTCCACACTTTAGGAATTGATTCTTCCTTCATCATTTGATCTCCCAAGCCTTCAATTGGTGATTGGCCTGCACCAACAGTTCCGACGACGCACTTGTATCTAGCATGTAGAATACTTAGAGCCTTAACCATCACGAATTCCATGCAAGAGAGTCTAGATCTAGTAACTACCTTCTTCTTCCCAATGTTGATGCCCAAATCTTCAATTGTCATTCTACCGTTTGAGCATTCTCCACTTCTCAGAACACGAAGCTACCACCTTTCATTCCTCCTAATCAACACTTATTAATCACCACTGACATGTTTTTCTCCCACTTCCACATTGTAGGAAGCCTCTCTAATCATTTCCAAAATCATCAAATATCCTATTTGTTGGTGCAAACAAGCCTTCACACTTGGCTTTGATTTGTATCTTGAAGACTCAATCTAAGGCTTAGACAATTGGAACCTTGGAAGGCTAAAGTTTGAACCCTTGAAGGATACATTTGAACCATAGAAACCAATGCTTATTGGTTATTACCATTTACCTTATGTAAAAAGTCTATATGACTTTATCAAACATGTAATCACACCTACTAGACTAGAGTCGTGGAAAAAATAGATGAATTAGTTGAGGGAATATCTCCCTAAGTCTAGTGGAGAGATTCAAGGGAGCTTTAATTTGAATTCAAATTCAAATACTTTCAAAACTCCTATAAAAGAGCTATGGAAAAAGTCGCGGTACTGCTCCACTCTTCCCGAGGCAATTCTGAGTCAATCACTGAGTGTGTGTGAGCTACACCATAGCCTACACCTCTGAGTACCATTGAGCATCACATTACATGCCAATGGGAATGTACAATCATTAGATTTAATCAATATACATATATTCATAGTCTCTGTTTTCTCTGAGTGACTACCTCCAAGTCTGTCAACTTCCAAGAGGCATATCTCAAGATCTACTGAACCAAATTGGATGATTCAAAGTGCATTGGATTCAGCTCAAAGTCTACTATACACCTACAAAGTTTCAAAGCTATTGGATCTACCATCACAGAGAAATCTCAGTCGGGGTGCTCACTGGTCTGTGACTGTAAGTCTCCTAAAAAGTCGGGGGTTCACCTTAGGTTGCTAAATTGATTTCTCAGAGTGTGGTTTGTTATTTTCTCTCATTCCACTTGCAAAGGAAAGCTTGTTAAGCTAATTGATTATGTCCAAAAGCAATTAGATCAATTTTAAGTGTGCTGGTCACACTGAGCATAACTCTGAGCAGGTGTCAATACCAATATAGCAAGTTTTTCAGGATCTTTGAAATCACAAGTAGTCTGTTTTGATCTAATCATTACTCAACTCATTTCCAAAGTACATATAGCATATTTTGGTATCATTTGAAAGCTCAAGAAGTCTACTAAGCATATCTGGAGTCAAAGGAGGGCAGGTGTGAAGCAGGATTTGCAACACCAGCTTGATCTTCTAAGTGTATCCAGCCATCACATCCAACAGTGGTATCAGAGCAAATAAGGTAATCATGGGTGATGGTTTTCCTTCCTTCATTGACAAATTGGATAGAAATAATTACCAGGCTTGGTCATTGAGAATGAAGACCTATCTACAAGGGAGAAGCTTGTATGGATACATATCAGGAGATGAGGAGTTGCCCTCATTCAAGACTAGAGGCCTACCTACAAAGGATGAACATGAGAGGCTCAACCAATGGTGTGCAAAAGATGCTTTGGCAAGGTCATATCTTCTAAACTCTATTTCTGATTTCCTTCTACCACATATAAGGAATTGCAAGACTTCCCAAGAGACTTGGGAAACCTTGTCAACATATTTCTCATCAAGCACAAGGGCCAGAAAGAATCAACTATGGATTGAGTTTACAACTCTTAGGAAGCAATCAAAACAATGTGTCTCAGATTTTGTCACCAAAGTCAAAGACATTGCAGATCAACTTGCAAGTGTTGGAGAAGAAATTGAGGAAGAGCAGATAGTCAGACAAGTGATCAATGGACTAAAGGCAGATGACAAGTGGGAGAGCTTTACCACAGCAATGGACTTGTACATGGACATCCAAGCACCTGATCTAACAACTCTGATTGGACAACTCTTTACACATGAAGCAAAGATCACAAAGAATGGAGAGCAATCAAAAGGTAACAATCCCTCTGCCCTATATACTGATAAGAAGGTAAAAGATAAAGGTAAAAGCAAGAAGGTTGATGAAGAAGGCTCTACCTCCCAAGCAAACTATGCAGGGAGAGGTAGATCTTCTAGAGGTAGGGGCAGAGGAGGTAAGTCAGGTAGGGGGAGACCCTACAATCAATCTCCATGCAATATTTGTGGTTTGTCTAACCATACTACAGATGAATGTTACAAAAACTACAAGAACCAAAGAGGAAGAGGTCACCAAAGAGGAGGATACTCTCAAGGCAGAGGCAGATTCAATCAATCTCAAGGCTACCATGGCTACAACAATAATTACAACAATAGCTACAATCACAATGGCAATTATCAAGGTGGATACAAGAATAGGAAGGATTACAACAATTATGCAGAGGATCAAGATGATTCCTTGTTGATTATGAACATGACATCTAAATCAGGTATCAATGATGATCATTTGTTCTATATTGATTCAGGTTGCTCTAACCATGTAGCTGGAAATGTTGCCTTACTCTCTGATTTGGAAGAACCCAAAGGCAAGCACCAAGTGCAGACAGGTGATGACACTAAACATTCAGTTGTTAAAGTAGGCAATGTCAAAACAAGTGATGGTAATCAGAATTTACTAAGCAGAGTGTTGTATGTCCCAACAATCACCAAGAATCTGATGAGTGTAGGTCAGATTGTTGAAAAAGGTCTATAGGTCAGGTTCACTCAACATGGTGCATATGTGGAGGATCCAAGACATGGATTCAGAAGGATAGCCAAGGGAGAGAAATCAGGTAGATTGTTTACCTTTGAGCTTGAAGATACTAAGAATATTGCCTTGTACAACTACAAGGACCAAACCCTATCAGAATTGGAGATTTGGCACAAGAGATTAGGTCACATTGGAGAGAGGACTCTAAAACAAATGAGTAGAGATCAATGTGTGCTTGGGATACCTAATGTATCCAAGCAACATATGATATACAAGTGTGGGGCTTGTCAATTTGGTAAGTCACACAGATTGCCATATACAAAGAAAGGTTTTATGCATGAAGATTATCTGGAATTGGTGCATACAGATGTTTGGGGACCTAGCAAGGAGCCATCCATATCTGGATCAAGGTACTATGTGTCCTTTATTGATGACTATAGCAGGTGGATTGTCTTATACTTCATGAAACATAAGGATGAAGTATTTAATTGTTTCAAAAGGTATCTTGCATTAGTTGAAAATCAAACAGGTAGACATTTGAAGAGGCTAAGGTCAGATGGTGGTGGAGAATACTTCTCCAATGACTTTGAAGATTTCTTGCAGGAAAGAGGCATCAAGAGGGAGATTACTACAAGGTACTCACCTGAACAAAATGGGGTAGCTGAAAGGAGGAATAGACTCATTGTAGAGACAGCTAGGTCTATGCTAAATGAAAAGAAATTGCCAAACTATCTTTGGGCAGAGAGTGTATCTACTGCCACATACTTAATTAACAGGTTGCCATCAAAGACACTTGATGGAATGACACCCTATGAGGCTTGGCATGGTAAGAGACCATCTCTGGATCATTGCAAAATCTTTGGGTGTGTAGCATATGTGCATATTCCCTCACAGGTAAGGGGAAAGCTAGATCCTAAGGCTGAAAAGTGTATCTTCATTGGTTATGATTTGAATCAGAAGGGATACAGGTTCTATAACCCCTCAAACAAAGGCTTCAAGGTAAGCAGAGATGTCATCTTTGATGAAAATGATTCATGGTATGAAAATGAGTGCAGGAAGGTTAGCCTACCTTATAATATGGAAGAAGACTTTCCAAAGCTTATCAGGCAAGAACCAACTCAGAAAGAGGACACAAGCTCAGATGATGAAGACACCATCAACATTGAAGAGTTCAAGGCTTGGAAATCCAAAGGGAAGATGAAGATGAAGCAACTAGAAGACAATCCAGAATCCTCAACTCAAGCTATGAGGAGATCTCAAAGAGAAAAGAAGAAACCTATTAGGTATGGGTATGATACTTCACTTGTAACCAAGCACTCTGTATATCTTGCAAAGGATATCTTGAATGAAGAACCAGGTACATTTGAAGAAGCAATTACTAAACCACAATGGAAGGAAGCAATGGATGAAGAAATGGAGGCTCTCAAGGAGAGTGATACTTGGGACTTGGTACCCAAGAAGGACTCCATGAAGGTGATAGGATCCAGATGGATCTACAAACTCAAGAGGAACTCAGATGGTACAATAAACAGGTATAAAGCTAGGTTGGTAGCCAAGGGTTTTGCACAAACCCAAGGCATTGATTATGAGGAGACATTTTCTCCTGTGGCCAAGATGCCAACTATCAGAGTTATGGTGAGTGTAGCTGCATCCAAGAATTGGAACATGTACCAATTGGATGTGAAGAATGCATTCTTGAATGGATGGATATCTGAAGAGGTCTACATGTCACAACCACCTGGCTATGAAGATCCCAATAAGGTAAATCATGTTTGTAAATTGAAGAAGGCTCTGTATGGATTGAAGCAGGCACCTAGAGCATGGAATTACAGGTTGACAACCTATCTCCTAGATCAAGGATTTGTGATGAGTAAAGCAGACACTTCATTGTTTATAAAGAAGAACAATTCAGAGGTAATATACTTGTGTGTCTATGTTGATGACATCATTATTACAGGTAATGATGTGAATGGGATTAGACACATCAAAGGTCAAATGATGAAGGAATTCAAGATCAATGATCTTGGATTATTGAAGTACTTTCTAGGACTTGAATTAGTCTACACAAATTCAGGTATCTTTATTACTCAGAAGAAGTACATTCAGGACATGGTCAAGAAGTTTAATTTGCAGGAAGCTAAAGTCTCAAACATTCCTATGGAGGTCAACCACAAACTCAGTGCACATGAAGGAGAAGAACTCAAGGATATTACAGGTTACCAAAGTTTGGTAGGTAGTCTTAATTATGCTACCTTAACCAGGATTGATATATCATATGGTGTTAGTGTACTTAGCCAATTTATGCATAAACCAAGAGTACCACATTTGGAGGCAGCCAAGAAGATAGTAAAGTACCTAAAGGGAACACAAAATCATGGTTTGTACTTTCCATATTCATCAGACATTGATATTAAGGTATACTCAGATGCAGATTGGGCAGGTTGCAAGGATGACAGGAGGAGTACATCTGGTTACATATGCTTTGCAGGTGATAAACCAATTTCTTGGTCATCCAAGAAACAACCCACAGTAGCTCTATCATCTACTGAGGCAGAGTACAGAGGGCTAGCCAATGCCACTCAAGAAGCCATATGGTTGAAGCTATTATATTCAGAATTGGGCCTATACACAAGGCCACCAATCATATTTGGTGATAACACAAGTTCACTTCACCTAGCAGCTAATCCAATTTATCATGCTAGGACAAAACACATAGAGGTTCATTACCACTATGTGAGGGAGAAGTTACTTAGCAAAGAAATTCAATTATCATATGTGTCTACTAATATACAATGTGCAGATTTGCTTACTAAAGCTCTGGATGGAAGCAAGCTATGCAGGTTTAAATCCATGATTGGATTGCAGGAAATAATTGAAGATTAGAGATGAAGACTTGAGCCAAAGTGTTTGGCTTGAGGGGGAGCTGTTGGTGCAAACAAGCCTTCACACTTGGCTTTGATTTGTATCTTGAAGACTCAATCTAAGGCTTAGACAATTGGAACCTTGGAAGGCTAAAGTTTGAACCCTTGAAGGATACATTTGAACCATAGAAACCAATGCTTATTGTTTATTACCATTTACCTTATGTAAAAAGTCTATATGACTTTATCAAACATGTAATCACACCTACTAGACTAGAGTCGTGGAAAAAATAGATGAATTAGTTGAGGGAATATCTCCCTAAGTCTAGTGGAGAGATTCAAGGGAGCTTTAATTTGAATTCAAGTTCAAATACTTTCAAAACTCCTATAAAAGAGCTATGGAAAAAGTCGCGGTACTGCTCCACTCTTCCCGAGGCAATTCTGAGTCAATCACTGAGTGTGTGTGAGCTACACCATAGCCTACACCTCTGAGTACCATTGAGCATCACATTACATGCCAATGGGAATGTACAATCATTAGATTTAATCAATATACATATATTCATAGTCTCTGTTTTCTCTGAGTGACTACCTCCAAGTCTGTCAACTTCCAAGAGGCATATCTCAAGATCTACTGAACCAAATTGGATGATTCAAAGTGCATTGGATTCAGCTCAAAGTCTACTATACACCTACAAAGTTTCAAAGCTATTGGATCTACCATCACAGAGAAATCTCAGTCAATTTTAAGTGTGCTGGTCACACTGAGCATAACTCTGAGCAGGTGTCAATACCAATATAGCAAGTTTTTCAGGATCTTTGAAATCACAAGTAGTCTGTTTTGATCTAATCATTACTCAACTCATTTCCAAAGTACATATAGCATATTTTGGTATCATTTGAAAGCTCAAGAAGTCTACTAAGCATATCTGGAGTCAAAGGAGGGCAGGTGTGAAGCAGGATTTGCAGCACCAGCTTGATCTTCTAAGTGTATCCAGCCATCACATCCAACACTATTGCCTGATTCTTCTTCTTCTCCAATGTGTTACTCAGAGTCTCTGCTCCAAACATACCCAAATCTACCACACCTGCATCTTGTCTCATAGGCTACAATTTTGCACTTCCATTGCATATATTACCTCTTGTGTGTTGCTATTTCTCCACTCCTCTTGGATAACTCTATGCATAGGCACACTTCTATTCTACATGTATCTCCGCATGCCTAACTCGTGTTGAATCCCTAACAATGGCATAATATTCTATGACTTTGCAATATTTGACACTTTCACTCCTTGGGTGTCTGTGTTTTGTGCATCTATTTCCTCCTCCATGTCTCTCTTTTCCCCTTTCTATACATATGCCAAAATGTGTCCCATTTGGATGTAGAAGGGCTCCTTCTTCTCCCTATCCTAGCACTTTTGACTCTTCCTTCTCTCTCCACCTTGCTGTACTATGATAACTGTGATGGTTTGAACTGTCCATTCCCATGAGGGGAATTATAGGGAATCTTGGATTCATTCCCCAAGAAGGGCATTGTAGATGGGGGCTTCAAGTTGGTGGAATAAATGTCGGTAGGAGTTAATGTAATAGACAACAAGACGTGGAAATACTTGTAATTAAAACTGCATATTCATGAGTGGGGAACCACGCTTGGGTGGAGACTAGCCATGACATACTGATGCTTCACTTTCGGAATCAAGAGGCCCAATTCACCATAGTAGATGTAACTGCGTGTGTAGGTTGCTTCATTAATTTCCAGAACTTGACTTTCCCCACCCCACTTAATCGGCCTTCCCATCATGTTGCTTGCTCTTCCTATCCTAGCCTTGGTGCTGATTTCTATCCATAGGGACTCCATCCTTTCTTCCTTTTGTGTATTGATCCTATGCTTTGTTTGCATAAGGCTCCTTCTTTGCAATCTCCTATGTTGTAAGTTTATGCTACATTTTACCGTGCCTAAGCCATTGATTTCTCTTTGGATAACCTTACAATGTGTGACAATATAGCAAGGAGGGGTTTTTGTGTATACTTTTGCTACTATGCCAACTTCTTCGAATACGCTACCCAGTTCTAAGGTGCTGGTACCTTGATCATATGATTTGGCTATCAAGGTGGTGACACTTTGTTGTGCATAATCTGGACTAGCTTCCATTTGCCACTATTTCATCTTGTCTTGATCATGTACCCACATATAATTATGCACCCAATCAGGGATGACCTTTGTATGTATGAGCCATGGCTTTCCTAGAAGTAAAAGGAAACCTTCATTCCTAAATGGGAGTTGTAGGACAACAAAATCTAGGATAAACCTAGAGCCTTGCACTGTCAGTTCTACTCTTGACTATTCCAATTGGCTTCACCTTGCTTTGGTTTACCATTGTAACAGTAATTGTGCTTCCTTTGAAAGTTGGAGTCCCAACCTCTTCATTGTTGTTCCTAGCATCAGGTTGATCCTGAACCCTGTTGATATATTTAGGTAGTGATGTGTGTGAACACTCTAGGACCGTCCAGGTAGTTTATTCCCTCTTTAGGAGGTTTTTTTCCCACGTCTTGTATATATGCCTATTGCCCTAATGGACTACTTATCTTTGTACATTCTAGTGTTAATACATTCAATATTGTGTGTTGTGCTCCAAGCTTCTTCTTCTTCTTTGTGCTGTTCGTGTGCTTCCACAGACGTCTAACTCCAACAATTGGTATCAGAGCAGGTCATTGCTTCATCTAGAGCATTGTTGTCTACACCTCTCCGGTTGTAGTCTCAGAATCACACAAAATTTGGTAAGCATACTCAAGGTGTTTCAGAGATCAAAAGAGCTTCGCATTGTTGTGCCGAAATCGCGATCGGAGCTTGTTTTGACCTCCGAACACACTATCATAGTGCTTATGTAGGCTATTTCATCTTTTTTGTGCCAAAGCTATATACCACTTTCGGTTTGCCAGTACAAGCGTCTCGGAGTCTGCTACAGGTTTAACAAAGTTCATCTGGGCAGTTTTGTTTAACTTTTTATGATACAATCAATTTTTTGCATCAAGGTATTTTAGTCACCGAACATGGCTGAAAGTAGTGATGTATTCCGTATGTTGGCTATTGAGGATAAGTTGGATGGTACCAACTACCCATTATGGGCTTATATGATGCATCATGTATTGGTCACAAAAGGACTGTGGAATATTGTGGAGGGTGTTGAAAGACGTCCTGTTACACCTACAAATACAGGTCCTGCAAATAAAGCTGCTGGAGCTGATGGAGATGATGTCGAAGATGATGATATTCTATAGATTCCTGTTTGTGCTGCTATTTTTGTTGCACCTATTGCAGAGCAACTTTGTTGGGATGGTAGAGATGCTCAGACACATGCATTGATAGCTTTGTCTATCAAACGTGCTATTATTCCTCACATTCGCTCTTGCAAGAGAGCTAAGGATGCTTGGACACACTTAATACATTGTAACAAGCTAGGAATGAGGCTTGAGTTGCTTACCTCCGAAAACAATTGGAGATTGAGCACATGAATGAAGGTGATTGTATGGACAATTTTCTCACAAAGATCAAGGATTTGAAAGAACAATTGATTTCTGTTGATGAAGTTATACAAGATACCTCACTTGTGCAGATCATTTTGAATGGTCTTCCTGACTCATATCAGACTTTTGCTTCTACTCTTTGTTTGATGATGAAAGGAAATCCAAATGCCTTGTCATTTGAGGATTTAGTCTCTGTTTTATTGCAGGAAGACCAGTCTAGGTAGAACAAGTCTATTATGCATGTTGAAGATCAAGCTTGCCTGGCTAGTCAGAAGGACAAAGGTAAATGGAGCTCTTCTACTAGTAAGCAAAAACCTGCAAATGCTGCACATTCGAAGAAGGAAGACAAAGATAAGAAGAAATCAGAAAAGCAGAAATTGTTTTGTAAATACTGTAAAGCAAATGATCATGTCATCAAGAGCTGTGCAAAACTGGCTGCTAAAGAGGCAAAGAAGAAAGAGGCCGAAATGGTTGTTGCAGAGGCCTCTACACAAAAAATAGAGTATGCTAATCTTGTGTAGGAAGAAGAATGGACGTTTACTAATGTTTTTCGTTTTGACCCATCTTCTCATGAGTAGTGCATGTCTGTAGTAGACTCATATGTTTGGTACTTTGGTAATGGGGCGACCAAACATATTACCTCACAACACAGTTTCTTCTCTTCACTCGAGCTTACCCCTACAGGGAATACTATTACATGTGCCAACAACTCCTCCTATCCTATTATGGGAGTTGGTAAGATCATTTTGACTACTGCTGATGGTAGTTCTTTCACTTTGTCAGATGCCTTGTTTGTGCCAGGGATCAAGAAAAATCTATTATCAGTTTCTGCATTAGCCAATATTGGCTTGGTTGTGAAATTTGTTGATGAAAGATGTAAAGTTCATGATCTGTCAAATGGCGACATCATTATTGCTTTTGGCATTTTATGTCGTGGGCTGTATAAGCTCATAGACTATGAAAGATATGTAAATGATTTGGCATGTGCACTACAAATTCTCAGGCTATGTCAGATGCAAAGCTTTGGCATGCACGCTTTGGTCATATGAATCTTGCTAGTGTGCTATGCCTGCAGAAATATGAAATGGTGTCCTCTTTTGTTACCATTTGTGTCCCCCCCCCCAGGCTTTCTCCAAGGCTTACGATGAAGGCGGCGACCAAGGCATAGACCTTGACATACCTTGTCATCCGAGTCACCAAAGTCACCGTTGGCACCGTTGGCTCGGCTCAAGGGAGGACCTCAACGATCAAGGAATATAGAGGTTCCCTGTACTTCCTGGGAGGTCACCTATCCTAGTACTGTTCCCCCGAGAGCTTGCTTAACCGTGGCAATCTCTTGCCACTTAGCTACACTCTTGTGGTGTCTAAAGAAGGGGAAAGACCAAGGTTAACATTACCTTGAACATGTTTTGATCCCTCAAAGCTTCATTGTTTGCTTTCAAAGCCTGTTTCTGAAGAATTTTTGGGTGTTTTTTGGAGCAATTTTGTAGTACTTTCGCATATAGTTCTCTTCACATAGGTACAAGAAAATCAAGAAGAGTATTCTTTGTACTTCTTCAACAATAAACATCAACCTTTGGGGCTGTGTTTTCAACAACACTCATAAAACTACAGGTTTCTCGAAAGGTTTTCAATATTGGTGGTAGTAGTTGTTGCAAACTTATGCAGGTTTTTGAGCATAAAACATCAGAGTTTACAAACATTTGCAAGTGTTGTTGGCTAGCTTTTGGGCTATGCATTCAACATTTTAGTGTCATTTTACTGCATATATTGAGCACATTCACACCATGTACGCTTCTGTGGATACCCCTTATGTACGTCCATGTGGTCATTGATATAGCGGTTACACTTTTGCATAAAGCCTTTTAAAAAGCTTGATAAAGAGGGTCGTGGTGAGTTTTTCTTAACTAGGAGACACCCAGATGTCGGGATCTCCTTGGTGATGCAGGTGGAAGACTTACCCAGCCTCGCCATTGGAGATGTATGATAGTTGTTCATAGGTGCTCGATAAGCCTAGTTGGCTTCTATTGGGTAACTGATTATATGCAGTGGAGTTAGTGACTCACCATGTAGGTAAACATGTCAGTATTTGCAGTTTTATGATATCTTGACATTGGTCATATGCTCATTTTGTAGAGGATACTTTGGCAAAATTTTTCTAGATTTTTGGTTTTATCAACTATACAATGGTCAATTTACTCCTTGATATACTTATTTGTTGGTGTTCTGACTCTTCTAGCTCCATTATCATTCTATTTAGTTCTCTATCATCATGGCATCAAAGGTCTCAGGAACATCCGGTGGATCAGGGTGTAGTGCTAGTGTTCCAAGGAGGAGCTATAACTTGCAGGGCAAATACCATTTTGAGATCCGAAAATTTGATGGCACAAACTTTCCTCTATGGAAGAATCAGATTAAAGATGTGGTGATTCTAAGGAGGCAATGGAAGCCAGTAAATGGAATTTCAAAGAAGTCTGCTGACATGGATGAAGATGATTAGGATGAGTTAGATGAAATGGCCAGGTCTACCATTCGCTTGCACCTGACAGATGATGTTTACTTTACAGTATTAGACTATGAAAGTGTAGAGGAAATTTGGAAGAAGTTATGCAATACATATGAAAAAGAGACAACATCAAATAAAGTGTATCTGATGAGAAAATTATATGACCTTCGTATGAAGGACACAGATAGCATCGCTGCTCATCTAAATGAGTTTGATGCTATATTCTCCGAGTTACAAGCTCAAAAAATGGATATGGATAATGAAATGAAAGTAGTATTGCTGTTATGCACCTTGCCATCATCATGGGATACATTTTGCACAATTATTAGCAATAGTGCACCTGGTGGTAAACTTGTCTATGATGACATATGTGGAGCACTCTTGAGTGGAGATTCGTAGAAAATCTATGGTTGGCACTCAGAGTGGAGATGCATATAATGTTTTTTATTCGTACCAAGGAAAGAATCAACAACATGGCAGTAGCAAGAACAAGGAAAAGAATGGTCAATGGAATGAGAGTAGAAATAAATCAAGGAAGAGGGATGTCGAAGGCCATTATTGTCATAAGAAAGGACACATGAAGAAAGACTGTTATGCATTAAAGAACGCTAAAGATAAAGGAAAAAATTTTGATGGGCATGTTAAACAGTTACCTACACCATCTACGTCGACTATGAAGATTGAAGAAATTAATGCTATTTTTGATGATGCTGATGTGCTAAAACTTGATAGTACTATGCCAACTGAGGCTCTTATGGCTGGATCTCTTTCCCACACCTGGCTCCTAGATTCTGGTGCTTCTTTCCATGTGACACCACACAGAGAATGGTTATCTAATTATGTAGCAAAGTCTCTTGGTACTGTGAGACTTGGTGACTCTTACCAGTGTGATGTTGTGGGGATTAGAGATGTGGTTGTGCAGTTCATTGATGGTTCAAAATTTATTATGCATAATGTATGCCATGTACCTTAGTTATCATGCAATTTGATGTCAGTTGGTCAACTTGATGACCTTGGTTACAAGGTGGTCTTCTATGTGTTGATATATTTAGGTAGTGATGTGTGTGAACACTCTAGGACCGTCGGGGCATTTTTTTCCCTCTTTAGGAGGTTTTTTCCCCCAACTTGTATATATGCCTTTTGCCCTAATGGGCTACTTATCTTTGTACATTCCCTAGTAATACATTCAGTATTGTGTGTTGTGCTCCAAGCTTCTTCTTCTTCCTTGAGCTATTCGCATGCTTCTGCAGACATCTAACTCCAACAATTGGTATCAAAGCAGGTCGTCGCTTCATCTAGGGCGTCGTCGACACCTCTCCGGTTGTAGTATCAGAATCACACGAATTTTGGTGAGCATACTCAATGTGTTTTTGAGATCAAAACTGCTTTGCTTTGTGGTGCCAAAATCACGATCTGATCTCGTTTCGACCTCTGAATGCACTATCATAGTGCTTGTGCAGGCTATTTCGTCTTTTTGTGCCAAAGGTATATACCTGTTTTGGTTTGCTAGTATAAGTGTCTCGAAGTCTGCTACGTGTGTAGCAGAATTCGCGTGGGCAACTCTGTTCAACGTTTTGAGATACAATCAATTTTCTACATCAAGGTATTTTAGTCACCGACCATGGCTGAAACTAGTGATGCATTTTGTATGTTGGCTGTTGAGGATAAGTTGGATGGTACCAACTACCCGTTATGGGCTTATATGATGCGACATGTATTGGTTGCAAAAGGATTGTAGAACATTGTGCAGGGTGTTGAAAAACATCTTATCACACCTCCAACTGTTACAACTATAGGTATTGAAGCTGATGCAGAAGGATTGAAGATGATGATATTCTGAATATTCCTATTCATGCTTTGGTTTTTGGTGCACCTACTAAAGAGCAAATTCGTTGGGATGGCAGAGATGCCTAGGCACATGCATTGATAGCTTTGTCTGTCAAACGTGCCATTATTCCTCACATACGCTCTTGCAGAACAGCTAAGGATGCTTGGGATACACTTACCACATTGTACCAAGCTAGGAATGAGGCTCGTGTTGCTTACCTCCGAAAACAGTTGGAGAGTGAGCACATGAATGAAGGTGACTCTATGGACAATTTTCTAACAAAGATCAAAGACTTGAAGGAACAATTGATTTCTGCTGATAAGGTTATACCAGATAGCTCACTTGTGCAAATCGTTCTGAATGGTCTTCTTGATTCATATCAGAGTTTTGGTTCTACTCTTTGGCTGATGATGAAAGGCAATCCAAATGCCTTGTCATTTGAGGAGTTAGTCTCTATTCTATTGTAGGAGGACGAGTCCAGGCAGAACATGGCCGTTATGCGTGTTGCAGATCAAGCTTTCCAAGCTAGTCAGAAGGGCAAAGGAAACTTCAAGTAGTACGTAGAAATGTGCCAATTTTTCACAATCGAAGAGGGAAGACAAAGATGAAAAGAAATAAAAAAAGCAGAAATTGTTTTGCAAGTATTGTAAAGGAAATGATCATATCATAAAGAACTATCCAAAACTGGCTGCTAAAGAGGCAAAGAAGAAAGAGGCTAGAATGGTTGTTGTAGAGGCCTCTACACCAAAAACAGAGTCTTCTAATCTTATGCAGGAAGAAGAATGGGCATTTACTACTGTTTGCAATTTTGACCCATCTTCTCATGAGCAGTGCATGTTTGCAGTAGACTCAGATGTTTGGTACTCTGACAGTGGGGCGACCAAACATATTACCTCGCAACACAGTTTCTTCTCTTCACTCGAGCCTGCCCCTACAGGAAATACTGTTACATGCACCAACAACTCCCCTTATCCTATTATGGGAGTTGGTAAGATCATTTTGACTACTATTGATGGTAGTTCTTTCACTTTGTCACATGCTTTGTTTGTTCCAAGGATCAAGAAGAATTTGTTATCAGTTTCTGCATTAGCCAAGATTGGCTTGGCTGTGAAATTTGTTGATGACACGTGTACAGTTCATGATCTGTCAAATGGTGATGTGATTATTGCTTCTGGCATTTTATGTCGTGGGGTGTATAAGCTCATAGACTATGAAAGATCTGTAAATGATTCGGCATGTGTAGTACATGATTCTCAACCTATGTCAGATACAAAGCTTTGTCATGCATGCTTTGGTCATATGATGCATGCATAAATATGGAATGGTGTCCTCTTTGCCCAAACTTGAGGCACCTGGAAAACAAGTTTGTGAGGGCTATATTTTGGGCAAAATGTAGCATTTCTCCTTTCCAAAATATGGTTCAGTTTGGGAAACTCAGAAATTGCAGCTTGTACATAGTGATGTCTGTGGTCCTATGTAGACACCTTCTTTTGGAAATTATCTTTACTTCTTGACTTTCATCCATGATTTTTCGAGGCATGCATGGGTATATCCATTGAAGGCAAAGTCCGAAGTGTTCATCTGCTTCAAACAGCTTTTGGTTTTGGCTGAAAATATGTCAGCATGTAAAATGGGCACCCTCCATTCTGATCGATGAGGGGGAATATATTTCTTCTGATTTTAATGCATTTCTCGTGAACATGGGATAAAACACCAGTGTACAATGCCGTATACACCTCAATAGAATGGAGTTGCTGAATGGAAGAACAGGTCACTCATGGAGATGGCGAGGTGTATGGTGAAGAGGCAGGCTTTACCACATAGTTTCTGTCTTGAGGCTGTCATGTGTGTAGCATATGCACTTAACAGGTGTCCCACTAAAGCGTTGCAGTCCATCACCCCATATGAGGCTTGGCATGATCGCAAACCATTTGCTGCTCATCTACATGTTTTTGGTTGTTTGGCATATGCATTAGCGGCTGAACAACATCACAGAAAATTAGATGATAAGTAGTAAAATGTAATTTTGTTGGGTATAGTTCTTAAAGTAAAGGCTATCGTCTGTATCATCCACAGACTAAACGCATTTTGGTTAGCCATGATGTTGTTTTTGTGGAAGATGCTATTCAGCCATTGCTTTCATGTACTAAGGAAACATCTGTTAGCTCCAAAGACATGTATGATACTTTGTTGCCTTTTTTACAGGCTCAGATGTCAAGCATTGGCAAGTGGTTAAGCGCATCTTTCACTACTTGAGTGATACTCGGCTACTTGGGTATTTTTATCCCAAGGGGGGGATCACTACCGCCAGATTTGCATGCTTTTTCTGACTTAGATTGGGCTGGTTGCTATGACACTCGTGTGTCCACTAGTGGCTTTTGCTTCATGCTTGGTAGCTCATGTATATCTTGGTTGAGCAAGAAGCAACCTACTTTGGCCACTTCCAGTTGTGAGGCTGAGTATAGGGTAGCTTTCGCAGTGACTGTTGAGTGTGTGAGGCTCAGACGCCTTATGGTCGATTTGGGTGTTGGTCAGTCTTCTGCCACCACCATCTTCACTGACAATCAAAGCACATTGGTAGTTGCGAGGAACCCTGTGTTCCATGCTTGCACTAAGCACATTGAGGTGACATTATCATTATGTCAAGGAGATGTTCTCTATTGGGGAGATCAGCTTGACATATGTGCCCATGCAGGAGAACATTGCAAACCTTTTCACGAAGGCTCTACCTGGGGAGAAGTTTGAAGATTTTTGCAAAGCTTTGGACTTACTTCCTTTTGTGGAGTGATTTCCACATAGCTTGGCACTTCCTTATACATGAGTGCCAGCTACTTGTTCACTGCATCACTCCGAGGGGAGATTTGTTGATATATTTAGGTAGTGATGTGTGTGAACACTCTAGGATGACCGGGGCATTTTTTCCCTCTTTAGGAGGTTTTTTTCCCTCGGCTTGTATATACGCCTGTTACCCTAATGGGCTACTTATCTTTGTAAATTCTCTAGTAATACATTCAGTATTGTGTGTTGTGCTCCAAGCTTCTTCTTCTTCCTTGAGCTGTTCGCGTGCTTCCGCAGACATCTAACTCCAACTCTATGCTCAATCATTTCACATATCAAAGCGCAATATGGTTATTGCAAAAGGAAGCAAAGTTGGCAAACTTTATCCTTTATTTGTATCACAGAAAGAACACTTGTTAGCTGTTAATGAACAGCCTATGGCTTGTATTTGGCATGGTCATTTGGGCCATATATCTCGTAGTGGAATGGAAAATCTTTCTCGTTCTCGCTACTTACCTGTGTTATCTTTCTCTGATTTTTCATTTTGTGAGCATTGTCAATATGGAAAGCAAACCAAAAATGTGCATAGAATGCACATTGACTCTTCAATTCAGCCTTTAGATCTCGTTCATACAGATGTGTGTGGTCCTATGCCCACTAGGTCCTTAGGTGGTTCTCTTTACTTTGTCACTTTCATAGATGACGCTATTAGAAAAGTTTGGGTATATCCTATCAAATCGAAGGATGAGGTATTTCTTACTTTCAAAAATGGCTTGCTTTAGTTGAGACTGATAAAGGAACTAAGATTAAGGCTTTACGTTCAGATAATGGGGGTGAGTATACCTCACATGAATTCAACCTTTTTTGTCAATCTAGAGGGATTCGTAGAGAGCTTACAACTCTTTATACCCCAATACAGAATGCTGTAGCTGAAAGGAGGAATAGAACTATTCAAGATAAAGTGGTTTCTATGTTGCATCATGCAAACCTCTCACAAGGTTTTTTGGCAGAAGAAGTATTGACTGCAGTTCATGTGATTAACCTTTCACCTAGTACCACCAAAGGTCTGAAAGTGGCAAGAGTTATGGACAAGGAAGCCACCATATTATGATCATCTTTGAGTTTTTGGGTGTGAAGCATATGTTCATATACCCAAGAATCTTAGACAAAAGTTGGACCATAAGTCAAAGAAATGCATTTTTCTTGGATATGATCGAGGACCATTTGGATATTGCTTATGGGATCCTGAAACATGGTCAGTGATCAAAAGTAGTGATGTCATTTTCAATGAGTCTAAGATGCATAAACAACCAATTAAGGAGGTTGAAGTGAGAAGAGTGGTGTTTGAGGATGCTAGTCCTCTGATTAGCATGCATAAATATGCTGCATATAGGGATGTTAAGGAGAATGTCCATTCAGATGAGTCTGCACATGTTCCTGTTCAGCAACCATTGAGACGTTCTGCATGTGTTTCACATCCACCTGATAGATATGTTCTAGGTTTAGATTTTGTTATGCTATTAGATGCCTGTGAGCCTTCTTGCTACAAAGAGGCTATGCAGACAGAGGATCATGTCAAGTGGGAGCATGCCATGAAGAGTGAGCTAGATTCTATTCACAAGAATGGTACTTGGGATTTAGCACACTTGCAAAAGGGAAGGAAAGCTTTACTGTGTAAATGGGTATATAAGCTGAAATTCACATCAGATAGTGCTTCTCCAAAGTATAAAGCACGACTTGTTGCAAAGGGTTTTAAGCAACAACATGGTGTTGATTTTGAGATCTTCTCTCCGGTGGTCAAGATGACTACCCTGTGCATGTTGCTTGGATTCGTTGCAACGGAGGACTTAGAGCTAGTCCAAATGGATGTGAAAACTGCTTTCTTGCATGGAGATCTTACATATGAGAGCTATATGGAACAACCAGAGGGTTATGTAGTTCCTGGAAAGGAAAGTCTAGTTTGTAAGCTCAAGAAAAGCTTGTATGGACTTAAACAGTCCCCTAGACAATGGTACCAAAAGTTTTATACTTTTATGAAGTCTCAAGGTTATTCTCGAAGCAATGAGGATCATTGTCTCTACACAGAGAGATGCTCAGATGGCAGCTTGATATGCTTGATACTTTACGTCGATGATATGTTGATTACTGGGAAGTCCTCTTATGACTTGTCAATTCTCAAAAAGAAGTTGAGTTAGACATTTGATATGAAGGATTTGGGAGATGGCAAAAATATTCTTGGCATGCACATTACTCCTGATACGAGTAAAAGATGCATATACTTGACTCAAAGTGAGTAGATATCCAAAGTACTTCATAGGTTCAATATGCAGGGTGGAAAGGCATTGAGTACACCTTTATCCACATCTGTGAAATTGAGCAAGGATGATTGCCCCAAATTAGATGAGGAAAAGGAATTCATGAACAAAATTCCTTATCAGTCAGCAGTTGGTAGTCTCATGTATGCTATGGTAGCTACGAGACCAGACATTGCATTTGCAGTGGGAGTTGTGAGCAGATATATGTCTAATCTTGGCAAGAAACATTGGGAAGTGGTCAAGTTGATTTTGAGATATCTGAGTGGCACTAAGGACAAGTGTCTTTGCTTAGGTAGAGGGAAAACATCCATTATTGGTTACACAGATTTTGACTATGCTGGTTGTGTAGACAATCGTAAGTCTACATGAGGGCATATTTTTCATTTTGCTAGATGTGCTATCTCTTGGAGATCTCATCTTCTAGAATGTACAGTTGTTTCCACCACATAAGCAGAGTATGTTGTAGCAAGTGAGGCATGTAAGGAAGCATTGTGGATTTCTCGTCTTGCTTGTGATATGGGTTTACCTCAACATGTACCTCGTTTGCTCAGTGACAGTCAGAGTGCCGTTGCTTTGGCTAAGAATTCGGCCTATCATGCAAAGACCAAGCATATTGAGGTGAGGTATCACTTCAATAGAGATTGATTAGCCACTGAGTGCATTATTCTTGAAAAGGTTCATACTCGAGATGATGCTGCAGATGCTTTGATTAAAGCTCTACCACAGGATAGCTTTCGATACTACTGTCACTTGATGGGGCTTACTTGATTCATGATCTTACATAGTCACTTGTATACTGTGTAACATGCCCATCAGGTGGAAGGTATAGTTTGTATACTTACACTCAGGTATTCTTTATCATTCCTTATTTTTTCTCCCATAGTTACTTTGGCCATATTGGCCTTAGTGGGAGATTATTATCATTTGTGTCCATGTGAAAGGCCAAATGGCCACCAGACACTTCTTTGTATATGTTCTTTAATAAAATATATAGTGGCTTGGTCAGCCACGGACTGGAAGTTCGACTGCATTTGTAAGACCTAAGAAGTCTATCTTCGTGCTCCCTGCGTACTATGTCTTTTTTGCAGTCTCTGTGCAGAGTACCGTGTGCGGCCTTAGGAGCTCGGTTTTCTACTCCGAGGATATCGTCGTGGAGCTTGTGAGAAGGAGAGCGCACTACGGTGCATTACCATCGAATTGCTTCATCTTTGTCCAAACTTGAGGGACCTAGTAAACATGTATGTGAAGACTACATTTTGGCCAGAATGTAGCATTCTTCCTTTCCAAAAGATGGCTCAGTTCGAGCTACTAAGAAATTGCAGGTTGTACATAGTGATGTCTATGGTCCTATGCAGACACTTTCTTTTGGGAACTATCTTTACTTTGTGACTTTCATTGATGATTTGTCCAGGCATGCATGGGTATATACATTGAAGGAAAAGTCCAAAGTGTTTATGTGCTTCAAACAATTTTTGGTTCTAGCTGAAAATCTGTCAGCATGTAAAATGGGCAACCTCGGTTCTGATCGAGGGGGGGAATATATGTCTTCTGACCTTAATGCATTTTTGGCTGAAGGTGGGATAAAACATCAATGTACAATGTCATATACACCTCAACAGAATGGAGTTGCTGAACAAAAGAATAGGTCACTCATGGAGATGGCGAGGTGTATGGTCAAGAGTCGGGATTTACCACATAGTTTCTAGCTTGAGGTTGTCATGTGTGCAACATATGTACTTAACAGGTGTCCCACTAAAGCGCTGCAGTCTATCACTCCATATGAGGCTTGACATAGTCCCAAGCCATCTGTTGCTCATCTGCGTGTTTTTGGTTGTCTGGCATATGGATTAGTGCCTGAACAACATCGTAGAAAATTGGATGATATAGCAGTAAAATGTATTTTTGTTGGGTAGACTTTTGAAAGTAAAGGCTATCATCTGTATCATCCATAGACTAAACACATTCTGGTTAGCCTTGATGTTGTTTTTGTGGAAGATGCTATTCAACCATTGCTTTCATGTACTAAGGAGACATCTGTTAGCTCTAAAGACATGTATGATACTTTGCTACCTCTTTTTATAGGTGGATAGTCTAGTGCTGGTCCTAATGAGGCAACTTCTTAGCCAAGTTTTCATGTGGTGATGCAGATCATCCCATTTTTTATGCAGATTCACATGATGCACTTGTTGATGAGAGAGCTGATATCGAGTTGGCAAACACTATGCCAAAATGGCTGGTGTAGACCTTGCATGACATCAAATTAGATGCACCTCTATCATATCGTACTTGGTCACGCTCTCATAGTGCCTCTTTTGCATTAGATTGCTATGCTATGGCTCTGTCTAGTCTCTGTGATGAGAATGAGCCTGTTTCATTTGAAGAAGAACAAAATTCAGATTATTGGATGGCTGCTATGCAATTTGAATATGATGCTATAATGAAGAATGGTTCCCGGTCTTTATGTGAATTGCCTCCTAGCAAGAAGGCCATTGGCACAAAGTGGGTATACAAGTTGAAGCATAAACCTAATGGAACATTTGAGAGGTATAAGGCTAGGCTTGTTGCAAAGGCTTATGCACAAGAAAGAGGCATTGATTTTGATGAAACCTTTGCTCCTACTTGTGGAATGACTACTCTTCGTAGCATCTGTGTACTTGCAGCTCATCATGGTTGGATCGTACATCAGTTGGACATTAAAAGATCATTTTTGAATGGTGACTTGCATGAAGAAGTGTATGTTTTTCAGCTCTGTGGCTTTGTGTAGAAAGGGCATGAAAACTAGGTGTGCAGGTTAAAGAAGGCATTATATGGTTTAAAGCAAGCACCACATGCTTGGTATGAAAAGATACATGCCTATTTAATTGCACATGCTTTTGAGAACAGTCCAATCGAAAGCACCGTATATGTTAAGCGTGCTAATGATGTGCTTCTAATCATTGTGGTATATGTTGATGACACGCTGCTCAATGGTCCTCATGAGATGCATATTGCTGATTTTAAGGCTAATTTGCATGCCTCATTTGAGATGTCTGATTTGGGGCATTTGCATCACTATTCGGGCATTTAGTTTATGCAAGTTGATGGTGGAATGGATTTTTGTCAAACGAAATATATTGACACGTTATTGCAGCATTTTGGCCTTGAAGATTTTATGCCTATTGCCACTCCTATGGAGCCAAGTTTATGATGTTGGAGATGCATTTGATGATGTTCTCTATTAGCAGGTTGTTGGATGCTTGATTTACTTATGCATTACTCAGCCAGATATTTAGTTTGATCTCTCACAGATGAGCAGGTTTATGCATTGCCCATGTGTCTAGCATTGGCAGGTGGTTAAGCGCATGTTTCGCTACTTGAGTGGTACCCAGCTACTTGGATTGTTTTATCCCAAGGGGGGATCACTACCGCCAGATTTGCTACTTTTTCTAACCGTGATTGGGATGGTTTCTATGACACTCATGTATCCACTAGTGGTTTTTGCTTCATGTGTGGTAGCTCATGTATATCTTGGTGAGCAAGAAGCAGCCTACTGTGGCCACTTCAAGTTGTGAGGCTGAGTATAGGGTAGCTATCACAACAAGTGTCGAGTGTGTGTGGCTCAAATTCCTTATGGCTGATTTGGGTGTTGGTTAGTTTTCTTCCACCACCATCTTCACTGACAGTCAAAGTGCATTGCTAGTTGCGAGGAACCCTGTGTTCCATGCTCGCACTAAGCACATTGAGGTGCATTATCATTATTTCAGGGAGAGGCTCTCTACTAGGGAGATGAGCTTGGCATAGTGCCCACACAGGAGAACATTGTAGACCTTTTTACGAAGGCTCTGCCTAGGGAGAAATTTGAATCTTTCCGCAAAGCTTTGGGCTTACTTCCTTTTGTGGATTGATTCCACATAGCTTGGCACTTCCTTGTACATGAGTGCGAGCTCCTTGTTCACCCCATCACTCCCAAGGGGGATTTGTCGATATATTTAGGTAGTGATGTGTGTGAACACTCTAGGACCACCGGGGCAGTTTTTTCCCTCTTTAGGAGGTTTTTTCCTTCGACTTGTATATAGGCATATTGCCCTAACGGGCTACTTATCTTTGTACATTGTAGTGGTATTACATTCAGTATTGTGTGTTGTGCTCCAAGCTTCTTCTTCTTCCTTGTGCTATTCGTGTGCTTCCACAGATGTCTAACTCCAACAAACCCCCCATCTATGATTACTCCTAGAATTTCTTGACCTATTACTTTAACTACTACACGTGGACTATGGTAGTCAGTTAGAGGAGCTTGTGTTATGAAGGAATTACCTGGGCCACCCTCCATGGAAATTGGTGCTCCTAGTGAAGCAACAATGCTTAGCATTTCACTATGGAATCATGCATCCATACGGAATAGCCCATATAGGCTTACTTGTTGATATGTATTCCTTAGGTTTTGGCTCATTGATAGAGGGTTTGTCGGGGCACTTATGGTGAGTTCTTGTGATGCACATTTTAGCTCTTGATGGGCTATCTAGTATACATCTTCTATCGTTCTTTCATTCCTATCTCCCTTCTCGTGATCCTTTTGTGATTATGTGGCTTGATTAGAAACCAAAATACCTAGTTTTTGCACTCCCTTTTCAATGATCCTCATCAGTTCTACTTCCACCTCGTTCGGAGGTATTTCCCTTCCAATAATCATCTTCTCCATCTTGGTAGGCTCCTAATTTTTCCTAGGTTCCTTCATCTTGTCTTTCCTCTGCCATTAGGTGGGGACCGTTCTCTAAGGATGAGAAACTATGTTCATACTACTTTCCTACTACAATCTAGTACCCTTGTTTTTGTCTTTCCTCTGCCAGTAGGTGGGGACCGTTCTCTAAGGATGGAAAACTATGTTAACACTACTTTCCTACTACAATATAGTACCCTTGTTTTCCACCACCTCATCCCTTTCTTCAACTACCTTTAGAGCCTTGGTCTATATTCTCAATGGGGAGATTTCTCTTAATTGCACTATGTTTGCTGTTGATGACTATCGCAATACATCCTTGGTTGGAAGAAACTCTACTAAAATATGAAAAGCATTATTTACTAGATTTTGGCTTGCAGTAACTTGCTTTGGACAATCTCTAGTGTAGTGATCCCTTGAATCTGGACAGTTGGAGCACCGAGGTATATTTTCTGTTAAGAGAGAGAAAGCTTGCACGTGGTCATATTCTCCACCATCTAAAACATATTATGGGCCATCAAGGCCTATTCCTGAATGCTAAGGCCTAATCGTTCATATTGTTTTGCATATCGCTATTAGTTAGAGCATAATAAAAAGTAGGTACTATGGGGATATTACCAAGAACAAGTCCTCGTGCTATCGCCATTGGCTGTGTCATCAGACCCATGGGTGGAATTGGTCTAGTTGCAAGCTTCATGACCCCATTTTTTGCCAAACTGACATAATAGCTTGTTTGGGCATTTGGTTTGGGGGTACCCTTGTTGGTGCCTCGCTTTTGTCTCATGCTCCCTCAACTCTTCAATTTCCTTTCTCAAATTTTCTACTATATTCTCTTTGGTAGTTGCAAATTATTGATGTCCTTGGATAATAGTCCACCACTTTGAATGAGATGTAGAATCATTGAAATGAACTCCGACCTACTCCATCCTCATGACAATAGCAAAAAAATCTTCTATCGAAGCACTCAATGCCAGCATGTCATAAAACTTGTGCTTTGTGCTCATAGCAAGTGCCTTTTCTATCCATTTCTTGATAAAAAAATCCCCTAGAGATACTAGTAGCTTTGCAACTACTTGCTTGGTCAAGTTCCCTAGTCAGAACATGGAAGAAAACTCAATCTTCATCTCGTGCCATGTTGTGAAACGATTGTCCTCAAACTGGCTGAACCACTTGTCAGCTAGCCCATCTAGCCTTGCTGGGAACATAGCCATAAAGGTGTCAGTTCACCCTTCGAATCGTCTACTTTTACATAGTGCAAGAAATTGCTTGACATGATCATCATGATCTTCCATCAAGGCTCCTTTGAAAAGATAGGAAAAATGATGTTGATTCATGAGAGAAGTCATGATAGATCACCCTTGGCCATCTCCGAGTCATCTACGTTTCATTATTTACCTTTAAACCTTTCTTGAATGGTAATACTTGGTTTCCACTTCATCTAGGGCATCTTGAACACCCGTTCAGGCACAGTCTCAAAATCACACAAAAATTGGTGAGCATACTAAAGATGAATAGCAGTTCAAAATGGCTTTTCTTTGTGGTTTCAAAATTTTGATTTGAGCTTGTTTAGGCCTTCAAATGCACTATGACAATGCCTATGTAGGCAATTTCATCTTTTGTGCCAAACATATATAAAAGTTTCGGTTCACCAGCACCGACACCTCGAAGTCTACTACAGGATTAGTAGAGCTTGATAGGATAGTTCTGTTCAACTTTTTGAGATACAATCATTTTTCTGGATCAAGGTATTTTAGTCAGTGGCCATGGCTAAAAGCAATGATCTGTCCCATATGTTGGCTGTTGAGGACAAGTTGGATGGCACCTGTTGATAGTCAAGGACACACACAAGCAGTGAAGTGCATCAATGAAGTGGACACACAAGAAGAGAGAGCAAGTAGGGAGCTCCAAGAAGTGTATGTCAAATTTTCAAAAGAATCCCCTACAAAAATAGTGATTTTCTCACTAAAAACCATTGTAAATACCATTTCACATTTTTGCAACTCCATTTTGTGCAAGCCGAGGAGTCCTCAAGGTTGAGGAGCATTAGAAGTATTACCCTACCATAACTTTTAGACTCCGTTTGAGCCCTCAAATAAGCCCTGGAACCTTATTTTTAACTAGGCCGGACACTAGGTCTGGAGAGGGCCAAAACTAGTCCAAAAACTATAAAAAGAGCTAGAGAGCTCATTTTTAGGGGTAGCTTGTTGTAGAGTTGAGCTTTGTAAGAGAACTCTTTTGTAATTGAAGTCCTTCCATTGTTCCACTCTTTGCTCTTACCTTGTGCGCATGTGTGTGTATGTGTGTGCATGCTTGTGTGCTTTCACTCACGCACTTGTGCCATCACTTGCTCTTGGTCTTCATACCGGTCTTCACATCTCCACGGATTGACATTTATGAGGTGAAACTCCTCATTATGGTACTTACCATTGTGCTAGAGTGATGCCAAATTTGGCACTATTGCCGGGGAGAGAGCTTGGAGGACGAGCGTGTGATGGTAAGATGTAGAATTGTGACGTTGGAAGGTAAAAAAATCACCATTTTCAGTTCAGTTAGAGTTTCGCTTCATCTCCATCATCATCATCACCACCATCTCCTCTCACCTTTACCTTCTCTGATTTTTTTCGCTTTTTCGACTATACATCCCCTATTTTCGCCTCTTCTTCTTCATTCTTGGTTGTGGAGGAGTTCAAAGAGAGTTCAGAGCTTAAGCGTGGATGAAATATAGAGATTTGCACCACTAAAACATAAAAAATTTGAGCAACGGTATCGTAGAGTGACAAGACCTATGTCTGGTATCGCGAGTGTCGTATCGTGACTTTGAAGGGTGACATTGCATCTACAGACACATAGGAGTGACAAGGAGGACACAAGGTACACATATCTGCAAAAATTTTTGAATTTGGGTGTCAAAATCTCCAAGTATCGTGTCCGGTTGAGTTTTGGTATCGCAATACCAGAATTCCCGTGTATCGTGATACTTGTCGAGGTATCGTATCATGCACATCCACTTGAGGTATCGTGATACCATTCTGGTATCGTATCGTCAAGTGTTGGTATCGTGATGGCAGTCGCCCAGTGGTATCGTATCGTCGATCGTGTGGTATCCTATCGCGTGCCTATTCTAGTATCGTATCGTGCAAAAAAGTGGTATCGTATCGTCCATAGAACCAGTATCGTATCGTGAGAGTTTCAATATCATATCGTGTAAATTTTTGGTATCATATTTCCTATCACCTTGGTATCATATCGTGAGCATGGTATCGTATCACCTTTCCTGAGGTACTCTCAGAGGGATCCTGTTTTCCTATTTTAACCCCCACAACCCTGAACTGGCATAACTTTCTCATACGAAATCCGTTTGGAGTGATTTTGGATTTGTTGGACTAGGAAGCAAGGGGTTCCACAAGATTTTGAGCAATACAAAGGACAATTCTCACAACTCAGTGGTTAGCACTACGTGCTAAGTTCACAGACGAGGGAGTCAGCAATGTCATTTATCTGGGAGAGACTCTCGGCTTCTGAAGACATGCTTAGTTCAGTACCTAGGGATGGTTTTGTGTCTACAGTGGAAGGGGAATATCGGATGTCTCTTCAATACATATCCACTAACTTGCAAGGAATACCCATCTACCTCAGTGGTCTACACAGGTCAGTAGTGAGAATGATAAACACTACAGAATCTAAAATAGTTCCAAGACCAGCTGTCAAGTACAAAGGTGAAGTTTACATGGACAAGATGGGCCAAATCTATGTAGTAATGGGAAACCCTGATCAACTTAATGATAGAGGAGAGTTAGAGGGACAAGTAACTTCCAAAAAATCTAACCAAGAAGAACTGGTGACTACCCCAAGGGGAAATTCAGTAATGAATCAAGTATTGCAAGCGGACAAGATACCCCAAGATGACTATCTAATGGATGTGTACTTAGTACATGGATCAGACCTACTCCTACAAATTGATTCACCGACACAAGGAGAAGGCATCAACCCAATAACTATATACGAGTTAAGGGATCCAAAAAATCCATCTAGAGTTATGTACCTAGACCAAAATCAAAAGAGATATTGGCTTGTTGATAAAGTGGATGGGTCGAGATTAAAGTACATGGGGCTGCCTATATTTCCTCATCGAGAGCAGGCAACTACCTCACAAAACCCATTCCAAACCCAACAAAGAACGAAAAATTGTTGATATATTTAGGTAGTGATGTGTGTGAACACTCTAGGACCGCCGAGGCACTTTCTTTCCTCTTTAGGAGGTTTTTTCCCCCCGCTCGTATATATGCCTATTGCCCTAATGGGCTACCTATCTTTGTACATTCTCTAGTAATAGATTCAGTATTGTGTGTTGTGCTCCAAGCTTCTTCTTCTTCCTTGTGCTGTTCGCGTGCTTCCATAGACGTCTATCTCCAACAATTGGTATTAGAGCAGGTCGTAGCTTCATCTAGGGCGCCGTCGACACTCCTCCGGTTGCAGTCTCAGAATCGTACAAATTTTGGCCTTCGAATGCACTCTCGTAGCGCTTGTGTAGGCTATTTTGTCTTTTTGTGCCCAAGGTATATACCTATTTCTGTTTGCCAGTATAAGCGTCTCAAAGTTTGCTACAGGTTTAGCCAAACTCGTTTGGGCAGTTCCGTTCAACTTTTTGAGATACAACCAATTTTCTGCATCAAGGTATTTTATTCACTGGCCATGGCTGAAAGCAGTGATGTATTCCGTATGTTGGCTATGGCTTGAGGCTATCATGTGTGCAACATATGTACTGAGTAGGTGTCCCACTAAAGCACTGCAGTCTATCACTCCATATGAGACTTGGCATGATCGCAAGCCATCTGTTGCTCATCTGTGTGTTTTTGGTTGTTTGGCATATGCATTAGTGCCTGAACAACATTGCAGAAAATTGGATGATAAAGCAGTAAAAATGTATTTTTGTTGGGTACAGTTCTGAAAGTAAAGGCTATCGTCTATATCATCCACAAACTAAACACATTCTGGTTAGCCGTGATGTTGTTTTTGTGGAAGATGCTATTCAGCCATTGCTTCATGTACTAAGGAGACATCTGTTAGCTCCAAAGACATGTATGATACTTTGCTGCCTCTTTTCACAGGTGGATAGTCTAGTGCTGGTCCTAATGAGGCAACTTCGGAGCCTTTGTAGGTTTCATGTGATGATGCAGATCATTCCATTTCTGATGTAGATTTACATGATGCACTTATTGATGAGAGAGCTGATATTGGGCAGGCAAGAACTATGCCAAAATGGCTGGTGTAGACCTTGCGTGACAACAAATTAGATGCACCTCTATCATATCATACTCGATCAGGCTCTCATAGTGCCTCTTTTGCATCAGATTGCTATGTTATGGCTGGATCTATTCTCTGTGATGAGACTGAGCTTGTTTCGTTTAATGAAGCACAAAATTCAGAAAATTGGATGGCTACTATGCAATCTGAATATGATGCAATAATGAAGAATGGTACTTAGTCTTTATGTGACTTGCCTCCTGGCAAAAAGGCCATTGGTAGGAAGTGGGTATACAAGCTGAAGCGTAAACCTGATGGTATAGCTGACAGGTATAAGGCTAGGCTTGTTGCAAAGGGTTATGCACAGGAAAGAGGCATTGATTTTGATGAGACCTTTGCACCTACATGCCGTATGACTACTGTTCAGAGCATCTCTGCACTTGCAACCCACCATGGTTGGAATGTACATTAGTTGGACATTAAAATTGCATTTCTGAATGGTGACTTGCATGAAGAAGTGTATGTTTTTCAGCCCCGTGGCTTTGTGCAGAAAGGGCATGAGAACCAGGTGTGTAGGTTAAAGAAGGCATTATATGGTTTAAAGCAAGCACCACGTGCTTGGTATGAAAAGATACATGCCTATCTGATTGCACATGGTTTTGAGAACAGTCGAACTAAAGTACCTTATATGTTAAGCGTGCTAATGATGTACTTCTGATCATTGTGGTTTATGTTGACAACATGCTGCTCACTAGTCCTTATGAGAGGCATATTGCTGATTTTAAGGTTGATTTGCATGCCTCATTTGAGATGTCTAATTTGGGGCATTTGCATCATTATTTGGGCATTCAGTTTATGCGCATAGATGGTGGAATAGCTTTGTGTCAAACGAAAGATATTGACACATTATTGCAGTGTTTTGGCCTTGAAGACTGTAAGCCTGTTGCCACTCCTATGGAGACAGGTTTACAATTGAGTCTTCATGATGCTGGAGATGCATTTGATGCTGTTCTCTATCAGCAGGTTCTTGGATGCTTGATTTACTTATGCATTACTCCGCCAGATATTCAGTTTGCTATCTCACAGATGAGCAGGTTTATGCATTGCCTAGGAGTCAAGCATTGGCAGGCGGTTAAGCATATCTTTTGCTGCTTGAGTGGTACTCAACTACTTGGGTTGTTTTATCCCAAGGGGGGATCACTACCGCCAGATTTGCATGCTTTTTCTAACTCTGATTGGACTGGTTGCTATGACACTCATGTGTCCCATGCTTGGTAGCTCATGTATATCTTGGTTGAGCAAGAAGCAGCCTACTGTGGCCACTTCCAATTGTGAGGCTGAGTATAGGGCAGCTTTCACAACGACTGTTGAGTGTGTGTGGCTTAGATGCCTTATGGCTGATTTGGGTGTTGGTCAGTCTTCTGCCACGACCATCTTCACTGACAATCAGAGCGCATTGGCAGTTGCGAGGAACCCAGTGTTCCATGCTCACACTAAGCACATTGAGGTGCATTATCATTATGTCAGGGAGAGGTTCTCTACTGGGGAGATTAGCTTGGGTGCCCACGCAAGAGAACATTGCAGACCTTTTCATGAAGGCTCTGCCTAGGGAGAAGTTTGAAGTTTTCCGCAAAGCTTTGGGCTTACTTCCTTTTGTGGAGTGATTTCCACATAGCTTGGCACTTCCTTATACGTGAGTGCCAGCTACTTGTTCACCGCATCACTCCCAGGGGGGATTTGTTGAAATATTTAGGTAGTGATGTGTGTGAACACTCTAGGACCGCCGGGGCACTTTTTTCCTTCTTTAGGAGGTTTTTTTCACCCAGCTTGTATATATGCCTACTGCCCTAATGGGCTACTTATCTTTGTACATTCTCTAGTAATACATTCAGTATTGTGTGTTGTGCGCCAAGCTTCCTCTTCTTCCTTGTGCTGTTCGTGTGCTTCCGCAGACGTCTATCTCCAACAAAAATGTGATGTCAAGACAAACGAGCCAATGTAGTAGACCGAACAGACCTCAGGTGCAATCCACCATGCCAGGAATTAACTCTGATAACCAAACTAGCGAGGGAATAGGAAATATGGATAGAACCACTTTTAGGGCTGAACCACCCCACGGTATAGGAGCTAGAATACACCCCGTAAAACTTGCTTTCCCCACCATAATTTGATCCCTAGAGCTCGACAAAATACTAAGACCAATCCAATTGGCCAAATGTATGCAAAATCGTTATGATGGCACAAGAGATCCCTATGACCACATTGCAGAATACAAGCAGGTGTTGCGAGCGGAGCAAGTGGATGACGTTTTCGTGCAATATGAATCCAAGTTGCTTTTGCCATATCGAATAATTCTTCCAAGAATTTATTTGGGAATTCACTAAGCGAGGGATCAAGTACAATTCATCATCCTTACTACATAGTTTCAAACAAAGCTCCTAACGAGACAGTAAAAAATGCAGCTCGAAGATTTAATCAATACGTAAACTGATGCCCTATGACAGAGAGACCTTCTCAGCAAAAAATGATATCCCTATTTTTAGAAGGTCTAAGAAATGGAACCTTGAGAGTTTTAGTATACGTAAAACGACTCCAAACCCTAAGTGAGTGTCTTCAGGAATGCATAGATTTGGAAGACAACTTAGTTGAGGATCTCAAAACCACACAAGATCCTACCAAATCAAAGGATACAAGGAGCAATGAGACCTCTAGTTGGAGTTATGTGGAGGAAGTGGCAGAGTTAATGGCCAAGAAATTAGGGGTACAAGGACTAGGGAACTACCAAAACTCTTCCTTGAGAGTGCCAATGTTGGAAAGTTGCACATGTTGCGGTGGAGATAATCCATCTCATGTCTGCACCAAAGAAGGATTAGGGTTATCACAACCTTACCCTTATGATAGACAACCAACTCAGGAGCCTAACATGTACTCTTATAGTGATTAGAAGTACATCAACTACAAGACCGAAAACTATCCATTGAATAGAAAGCCACAACTGTTTGTACCACCCCAATGTAGACCATATGGGTACCCTCCTAGAGAACAAGGCAGAGAAGTTCCGAGGTATAACCCATGTCGAGGAACACGAGGAGAACCTAGACCGTATGAACATGGAGGATGTAGCCAACCTCAGCCTATACCAGGACAACAACCACCCCACCCACTAGCTCCGATACAAGGGTAGAACATCACAATACAAGTCGTTTGTCTTGAGTGTGGCAAAGAACAACTCCTGAGAGATTGTCCCGGACATCCCTCTAGTGCACCAAAGGTTACACCCGTTAATGTAGTTGGCCTAGTAGGGGATTCAAGTTCTAGTAGCGATAATGTGGCTCCTATACACATAGTTACTAGGGCACACGCTTTACAAAAAGCTAAACTAGTTGAGCAATCAGAGCCAAGTGAGTTAGGAGAGCCTAATAAGAGAAAAACAAGAACATGGAAGGATACTAGAGAAAAGGCCAATCTTAAGTGGACCAAAAGTTTATCCGAACTAGAAGAAAGCTTGAAAGATGCAAAAACAAAAATAGAAGATATTGCCTCTCAAAACACCTCACATATCAAAACTCCATCCACACCACCTCATCCCCAACCTCATCCTTGCCCACCAACCATTATAAATAAACCACAACCAGGATATGTTCTTGCAGATCCAACCCCAGAAGACTTGGACATGATGTTCAAGGCATACCAGGCTCGACTTCAAGAAGGGCCAGCACCTGCAAACCTAAACAAGAGCTACCTTAGAGCAAATTTAGAGATTGGATGGACAAAAATGTGCATAAAAATGGTGGAACTAGCTCAAGCTATGTTCGAGGCCAATCAATCATTCAATCAAACAAATCCTATTACACTGGGTTTGCACTTCCAGGGCTTACTAGATAGATTAGAGCAGTTGGTAAATAAACCACCAGTTTCTTTACCTCCACAGGCTCAACCACCTATTGAAAGAGAAAGCTCATCACCAAAGAAAGTCTATGTTCCTGACTCCATAGATGATGGAGAACCTCTTTCAATTCAACAACACACTCAAAAGTTCTTACAAGAAATACAAGAAGAGAAATGGGCCAAGGAGAAGGATGTTCCACCTCCTATTCTTGAGATTGGTGACCTTCACGATCAATTTCCACAAGACATTCCATCTATTTATGGAGACCAAGTAGAGCAACAAGCGAAAGAAAGTTCAGGATTTGAATCCAATTCTTTACAAGAGTTGCCACAGTTCACAGGCTCATGGGAATCTGAATCTCTCTAGATCAGAGTTCCCACAATATTGATAAGAAACGAAGACTCGGTGGTTCCAAGAAACACTGATGTTGTGAAGAACAATAAGGTTCAGTGTCATCTCACGGTAGAGGAGCTACTCAAAGCAAAACCTCAGCTATGGAATCATGTGAAGGATCAGGTTCCAGAGCTTGATTCCAAAATGCCAAAAGCAGTCTCTAAACAGAAAGTAGCAGAGATACCTCTAGACAAAATAGGGGACATGAGCGAAGGTGAGGAAGGTAGTACTTATCTTCGGATCACCTACCAAGGTTACAAAACCAAAGCGATCATAGATTCAGGTGTTGGTGTTGCTATTGCAACCACCTCCTTGTGGAAGCAATGGGGTAAGCCTGCATTAAGACCAACTAGAATGAAGCTTCAGATGGCTGATGGCCATGTTGAAAGACCTCTAGGATTGCTAGAAGGGATAAATCTAACCACTTGTGGTGTAGAGTTTGAGCACACCTTTGCTATATGTGACTTTGGTAAAACTAATACCTACAAAATGATCCTAGGAAGACCCTTCCTACGACAACTGCAAGTTGTACAAGATTGGGGAACCAATTCCTTGTACTTGCAACGCTTAGGGGTCACAACCAGGGTCAATTTGAAGGATTACACCTTCAGAGATGTACCACCCCTACAGTGGAATCCTATCCACAAGGAGCAAGAAGATTCAATCTCTATGCATTCTAAAAGTTCATCTGATACATCCTGGATGCATGAAGATACTCATTTGTGGATGTGCAAAGTCGCAAAGGAAGAGGAAAAATGCTTAAAGGCAAGAGAAAAAGGAACTTCTCAAAGAGATAGACCAGTTAGAGACCCAGCCTATACGCCGATGATCTTTTCAGATGAGGAATTTGAGCCTCATGGTTGGGCAGAAAGCTTAGCTACCATGGACATTGCAGTCAATGAAGAACAATGAACACCTCATTGTGATGAGGAGGGTAATGATATTTCACTGTTCATTTGTCAGCCCTTGCTAGAAGAATGTGACCCTAGTGAGTTCATAGAAGAAGAAGAGAACGATGACGATCTAGAGTCCATTGTGATGGATAGTTGTTTTAACTCAGAGAAGCACTATCTAAAAGATGTAGGAGTATTTAACCAACCCAAAGAAGAACCTCTCACAAGCATTAACACTGTAAATTTGAAGGAAGGAAGTGAAGGAGGTCAACAAAAAAAGAAAAGACAAGTAGCAAAACAAGAAGAGGAGGAATCATTGTTCAAAGTACTAGAAAATTTCAAGAAATATGAAGTTGAGGACCGAAAAATTTTGGTACGAATGCCTAAGAGAGAGGCCACCACAGAAGAAGCATATGATAACAAAGAAAAGACAAAAAAAATCGTAGTCACCATTGAAGAGAATGAAGAGAGATGTACGTGCATAGGAGATGATCTAAGTAAAGACGAGGAAGCAGAGTTGGTAGCCTTATTAAGGGAATATAGGGACGTGTTTGCATGGCACTATAGAGACTTGAAGGGAGTAGATCTGAAGATTTGTTCTCATACGATCCCCATGATAGCAGATGCCAAGCCCACCAAACAGAAGCCCTACACATATAATGAGACCTATGCAACTAAAATAAAAGAAGAAATTGACAGATTGATTGAAGCCGGATTTATCTATGAGATTGAGCATACTAAATGGGTGTCCCCCATTGTAGTGCTGCCCAAGAAGAATGGAAAGTTGCGTGTATGTATTAAACTTAAGAAAGTTAATGCTGCCACGATAAGAGATAGTTATCCACTTCCAAGCACCGAACATTTACTGGAGCGTGTTGCAGGCAAGGAAGTTTATAGCTTCCTTGATGGATTTTCACGTTACAACCAAGTAGCCATTGCCCCAGAAGATCAACACAAAACAACTTTTGCCACAAAATGGGGAATCTTTGCATTTTGTGTGATTCCATTTGGGCTCACCAATGCACCTGCAACATTCCAAAGGCTCATGTGTCATGTCTTCAAAGAGTTCTTGCAAAAGAGCTTAGAAGTATATGTGGATGATTTATGTGCTCATTCCAAAGAAAGAAGACTCCACATCCCTGAGCTCAGACACATCTTCAACAAGTGTAGAGAATATCGAGTGTGTTTGAACCTAGAAAAGTGTGTGTTTATGGTACGACAAGGCAAAATCTTAGGTCATATTGTTTCGAAGAATGGAATATCAACCGATGAGGACAAAGTTAGGGCCATAGCAGAATTGCCCATGCCAAGGAATGTTAAAAAGGTACAAGCCTTTATGGGCCATTGCGGATACTACCATATGTTTATCCACATGTATGCATCATAGCTAAACCTCTTTATGCCTTGTTGACAAATTTTGAGTGGAATGATGAGTGCAAAAATTCCTTCAATGAGCTGAAGAGACGTTTGTGCACAACACCAATACTGACCACCCCTGATTGGAATAAGCCATTCCATGTACATGTGGACGCATCCAATTATGCAATAGGATGTGTGTTGTCACAACCAATAGGAGAAGGAAATTTAGATTTGCCTATAGCATATGCTAGTAGGCAATTGAATGCTGCTTAACAAAACTACACCACAACCGAAAGAGAAGGTTTAGGCATGGTATATGCTGTGAAGAAGTTTAGACACTACCTATTGGCCAACAAGTTCAAGTTTTTCACTGATCATCAAGATTTATTATATTTGGTCAATAAACCTTGCAATACAGGACCCTTAGTAAGTGTTGATGTATGAAACACCACAAGAAATGAATTAATGTGACACTAGAAAACCTCTATGGTCACCATTAACTCATTGCCACTCCGAACTTTGAGAAATGATAGCCTAAAGTGAGAACTTTGCTTCTACAGAAATTCCTAGTCACCGAAATGACATACCTTCAGTATTTTGCTAATTTCTCCTAGCTCAAGTATTAGTTCTCCATGAAACTTTATAGGCTGAAACTAGAAGAGTAGAGCTTTCCAATAAGCTATCATATGCATCAAATAGATCTCTGGAACTCAAGTTATGGCCCTCACAAGATGACCCTGTATGACCTTCCAAAACTGGAAATTTTTGCCTGTTTTAGTATTCCTAGGTGTCTAAAAATAAAAATTCGATGCCTAGCATCGAATTTCAGTCAAGGTCAATGCCGGGCATCGACTTTGGGCTTTTTTAGGCTCTTTTTCTGCACCAGAAATACTCTCTTTTACACACACATGAAGAAAACCACTTGTATGCTAGAAGTCGATGCCGGGCATCCACTTTATGCTGAAACTCGATGCCAGGCATCAAGTTGCTCCACAAACTTCATGTTTTTAGAAGATTCAACAACAGGTAACACACAGAGAATGAAAACAATGAATTATCGCCAAGATTCGATGCCAGGCATCGAATTGCTCAAAAAACTTGAACTTTTGAATTCATCACACAGTAGGCAAGCATGGAGATGATGGAGAGAGACTCATACACAGAACTTTACTCAGTTCTTTCTCATAGCTATGAAAACTCAGAAGTTTTACAGATGCTTTCTCACTCAGAGAAGCCCGACTATACTCAGTCGTATAAAATGAACTCCTTCTCTCTTCTTTCTCTCTCTCTCTCTCTCTCGCCGCGTGAATTGATACAAACTAACTTATATAGATTTTCTCATTCCTGTGATTTTAAAAAACTTCTAGAACTAAAGTGAACTAACTTTACAAATATGATACATTTGTGAATTTGTCCCTTCACATAGGCATGGGGTTTTCTTCCTAAGATTTGACCTTCAAATATATGTCTAATTAGTGAGTGTTTCTCCAACAGCTCCCCCTCAATCACTAATTGACATTCCCTGTTTCTTCATATCATCTTCTTTTCTTTTACTCCTGCCATGCTTTTGAATCTGCTGGTCTTCACACCATCCAAGCTCTTTGTCATTATGTCTGCTAACTGATCTTTAGTAGAAATGTACTCCACTTCAATCTCCTTCTCCATTACCTTTTCTCTGAGAAAATGATACTGTATCTCTATGTGCTTTGTCCTTGCATGAAATACTGGATTTGCTGCAAGATAAAGTGAACTCATATTATCTCCAAGTATTGTAGGTGTACCTTGATCAATGCCTAAGCTCTTGAACAAGGTCTGCATCCATATGACTTCCTTAGCTGCTTCCACAAGTCCTTTGTACTCTGCTTCAGTTGATGATAATGCTACTGTATGTTGTTTCTTTGAACACCAACTTACAAGCTTATCACCAATGTATATCATGTAACCATGAGTTGATCTTCTGTCATCTTGGTTACCTGCCCAGTCTGAGTCACTGTAGGCTCTCAACTTCAAATCTGATGTAAAAGGATAATATAATCCTTACTTTATAGTTCCTTTGATATATCTGAGAACTCTTTGACCTACAATCCAATGTGGGTCCTTTGGACAATGCATGAATTGTGACAAAACTCCCACTGCATAACTAAGATCAGGTCTTGTTAGTGTAGCATAAATCAAACTACCCACAAGAGATTGATACTTCCTCATATCTTTGTAGTCTGCACCATCATATTTACTGAGCTTGTGATTAACTTCAAGTGGAGTTGAAGCTTCTCTGCAATTTTCCATATCAAACTTCTTCAACAAGTTCAGAAGATACCTTTCTTGTGACACATATATGCCATGATCTGTATAAGTAACTTCCATTCCAAGAAAGTATGACAACTTTCCTAGGTCACTGATCTTAAACTCTTTCTCAAGTAATCTCTTTACCTCCTTGATTCCTTCATCTGAAGTACCTGTGATTATAATGTCATCTACATAAATACAAATGTAGATTGTACCTTCCTCTGTTCTTTTGATAAGTAGACTTGAATCTGCTTTTGAACTTTGATATCCAAGATCATTGAGATACTTCACCAGTCTATAGTTCCAAGCTCTTGGAGCTTGCTTCAATCCATACAATGCTCTTCTCAACCTGCAAACAAAATTTGGATACCTGGAATCTATAAACCCTTGAGGTTGTTCCATGTATACCTCATCTGATATGTATCCATTCAAGAATGCATTCTTTATATCCAATTGACTTAGGGTCCATCCTTTTGAAGCTGCAATAGCAATGATTGTCCTTATAGTTGACATCTTAGCTACGGGACTGAATGTCTCATCATAATCTATGCCATAGGTCTGGGCATAGCCTTTCACCACCAATCTAGCTTTGTATCTGGCTATACTTCCATCTGCAAGCTTCTTCACTTTATAAACCCATTTATTTCCAATTACTTTCTTACCATTTGGTTTAGGAACAAGTTCCCATGTCTTGTTCTCCTCCAATGCATTGAACTCTTCCTTCATTGCTTCTTCCCATTGCTTCTTACCTTAAGCTTCATCATAGTTCTGGGGTTCGTCATCATCTTTGACCATATATGCATAGTTCTTCTGTGTTATGTAAGAAGTATCATAAGAATACCTTTCTGGTTGTCTTCTAGTCCTGCTTGACCTTCTTGGTTCACATTCTTCATAAGTGTTTGGATACACCTCTTCATCAAATATAGGAGCTTCTTCATTTCTTCTTGTTAATCCACTTCTGGATGTACTTGCTTGCATATAGTCTTCATCTCTATTTACCTGCACAATTTATTTTCCTTTTTCACATCTTCTTACCTCTTCTTCAAATTCTTCAGCTGTATGACTTTGATCTGCATACCAACTTTTCTGTTCATCAAATGTAACATCTCTAGAAACAATAAATTGTTTGGTTAGAGGATTCCACAATCTGTAACCCATCTGCTTTTCATCATAACCAATGAACACATATTTTTCTGCCTTTGGTTCAAGTTTATGCCTAAGTTGTGATGGCACATAAGCATATGCAATTGATCCAAACACTCTACAATGATCTAGTGTTGGTTTCTTACCCCACCAAGCTTCATATGGAGTCATTCCATTTAGAGCTGCACATGGTAATCTATTCACAAGATATGTGGTTGTATTTACAGCCTCAGCCCAAAGGTAATTTGGACAGTTCTTCTCCTTTAGCATAGCTCTAGCAAACTCAACCAAAGTCCTGTTCCTTCTTTCTGCTATACCATTTTGTTGTGGTGTATACCTGCAGGTTATTTCTCTCTTAATACCTGCATTCCAAAGATAATCATTGAACTCTTGGGAGAAGTATTCTCCCCCTCCATCAGACCTCAGTCTCTTAAGCTTTTGACCTGTGACTCTCTCTGCATATGCATGAAAATGCTTGAAAGCTCCAAACACTTCTGATCTTTCCTTCAAAACATATAATGTTATCCATCTTGTAGCATCATCAATAAAAAGAACATAATACCTTGAGCCACTGATAGATCCTTCTTTTGTTGGTCCCCATACATCTGTATGAATGAGCTCAAGTACTCCATCATGTTTGAATCCTTTCTTCTGAAATGGTAACCTGTGTGCTTTACCCATTTGACATGCTTCACATTTATAAACCATATGTTGACTTTGCACATTTGGTAATCCTAGTACAGACTGATTAGCAACCATAGCTTTAATTCCTCTTTCATTGAAATGACCTAATCTCTTATGCCAGAGATCAAGTTCTGTAATCACTGCTTCACCATGTGTGAGCAAAGCTTGAACAATGTTCCCTTGCACTCTTAAAGTAAAGAGTCTACCTTCTTTCTTACCAGAGACAATCTGATTATATCCATTCTCTAGATCTTCCACAAATACTCCTTCATTTGTAAACCTGACTTGAAAACCTTTTTCAACTATCTGTCCCACACTAATCAAGTTTTTAGGTATTGTAGGAACATACAAAACATTGGTTAGCAAATCTGCTCCACTCTTGCATTTCACTTTTCCAATTGAATGTACACTATGTCTTGTATTGTCACCTGTTTGAACTGTATGACTAGAAATACCTTTTTCCAATTCTGACATCAATTCTATATGTCCTGACAAATGATTAGAACATCCAGAGTCAATGTAATATACCTTTAGATCTTCTTTATCTGATGTGCTAATTGAATTCATCATCAATGATGTATGACTTTCATTCTGTGTGTCATTTGCATAGTTGTAATAGGTGGTGTTGTAGGATTGATTCTGTCCCCAACTTCTTCCTCCACCTCTACCATAGCCTCCTCTTTGACTTTGTCTACCTCTTTGAAAATTACTTTGATATCTTCCACCTCGGCCTCTGCTTTTGTTGTTCTGATTTTGATTTGATCCTTGTTGGTTGTGCCAACAGTCATGAGCCAAATGATTACTCAATCCATAGATCCAGCAAGCCTTTTTGTTGTTATTTTGATTACCTCTTCCTCTTCCAAAACCTCTTGGTCTTCCTCTGCCAGTGCCTTTACCTCTTGCATAATAAGCTTGAGAACTAGACTCCTCTTCATCCTTTGTTTTACCTTTATCTCCTTTCTTCTTGTTCTTCATGTACATTGCAGAACTTTGTCCTTTATCTCCATCTCCCTTCAAGTCTTGCTCATATGTGAGCATCAAACCAAGCAACTGGTTCAAATCTGGAACATAATGATTTAATGAAAGTTCTGTTGATAAGACAAAAGGTTTCCACCTTTCATCCCCTCTCAAACCTGCAAGTAGCTGAGCAATCAATCTGTGATCTTCAACATCTTCATCTATGGATCCAAGACTATCTGCAAGATCCTTCATCTTAGTGACATAATCACTAATGGTTTGACTTGGCTTCTTCTTGAATGTTGTAAAATCTGACCGTAGACTTGCTTTCCGTGCTTTAGTAGTGCTTTGGAAATGATACTCCAATGCATTCCATATATCTTCAGATGATTCCAATCCTTTGATGTGTGGTAGCAAATGATCAGAGATTGTATTGTAGATGTATGCTTTTGCACTTGCATCCTTCTTCTGCCAATGCTTTAAAGCATCAAGTTCCTCTTTCTTTGGTCGGCTTTCATCTTCAAATACTGGCTTCTCTTCTTCACCTGTTACATATACCATGAGATCCTTACTCATAAGTAAGGCTTCCATTCTCATTACCCATGCAGGATAATTATCTCTGTCCAGTTTGTCAATGGAGATATGATCTGCCATACTCCTTTCCTTCTGCTGCAACCTGTGAGCTTAAAGGATAAAGAATAATACCTTTTTGAGTTCTTCGTGTATGAAGATACTTTTGAAGTAACCTTTTGATGCCTTGTGTCTTCAAATGCTTCACCTTTGAAACTTTAATGGAAAACTTTCCAAAACTTCTCGTACCTTTGTCGTCTTCTGCTCTCAAGAATCTTTCTGCTCTGATACCACTTGTTGATGTATGAAACACCACAAGAAATGAATTAATGTGACACTAGAACACCTCTATGGTCACCATTAACTCATTGCCACTCCAAACTTTGAGAAATGATAGCCTAAAGTGAGAACTTTGCTTCTACAGAAATTCCTAGTCACCGAAATGACATACCTTCAGTATTTTGCTAATTTCTCCTAGCTTAAGTATTATTTCTCCATGCAACTTTATAGGCTGAAACTAAAAGAGTAGAGCTTTCCAACAAGCTATCATATGCATCAAACAAATCTCTAGAACTCAAGTTATGGCCCTCACAAGATGACCCTGTATGACCTTCCAAAACTAGAAATTTTTGCCTGTTTTAGTATTCTTGGGTGTCTAAAAATAAAAATTCGATGCCTAGCATCGAATTTTAGTCAAGGTCGATGCCGGGCATCGACTTTGGGCTTTTTTAGGCTCTTTTTCTGCACCAGAAATACTCTCTTTTACACACACATGAAGAAGACCACTTGTATGCTAGAAGTCGATGCCGGGCATCCACTTTATGCTGAAACTCGATGCCAGGCATCGAGTTGCTCCACAAACTTCATGTTTTTAGAAGATTCAACAACAGGTAACACACATAGAATGAAAACAATGACTTATCAGCCAAGATTCGATGCCAGGCATCGAATTGCTCAGAAAACTTGAACTTTTGAATTCATCACACAGTAGGCAAGCATGGAGATGATGGAGAGAGACTCATACACAGAACTTTACTAAGTTCTTTCTCATAGCTATGAAAACTCAGAAGTTTTACAGATGCTTTCTCACTCAGAGAAGCCCGACTATACTCAGTCGTATAAAATGAACTCCTTCTCTCTTCTTTCTCTCTGTCTCTCTCTCTCGCCGCGTCAGTTGATACAAACTAACTTATATAGATTTTCTCATTCCCGTGATTTTAAAAAACTTCTAGAACTAAAGTGAACTAACTTTACAAATATGATACATTTGTGAATTTGTCCCTTCACATAGGCATGGGGTTTTCTTCCTAAGATTTGACCTTCAAATATATGTCTAATTAGTGAGTGTTTCTCCAACAGTAAGATGGTTCCTCTTACTAATGGAATATGACTTTGAAGTGGTTGTTAGGAAAGGTAAGACCCACCTCAGAGCGGATCACCTTTCTCGCATCACTTCAGGAGATCCACCATAGGGAGTGTCTGATGAATTGCCCGACACTTATTTGTTCAATCTAGAAGTTGTTCCTAAATGGGCAAATAAGTTAGTACCTGTACTAACCTTTGGACCCGCAAATAAGAATGTAAAAACAAACAAAGATGAAATTGTAAAATCACAACAATATCAAATATTGGCAAGAAGCATGTATAAACAAGATACGGAAGGTGTTCTAGCTTGTTGTGTCCAGGACGATGAACATAGTAGTTGGTTGCAACAAGCCCATGAAGGATTTCTAGGGAATCACTATTCTAAACAACGAACATGGAAAAATCTAAAACGTTTAGGAGTGTATTGGCCTAGTATGAAAAACATGAGTGGATTAAGAATTGTCCAGGGTGCCAGGAAAAACCCCCAGTGGAACATGCCACCCTTTATCACATGTCGTTAATTCTAGATTGGAGTGCTCCATTGGTAGAATTTATGAGATCAGGAACACTACCTAGTGAGGCAAGTCTAGCAAGAAAACGAAGCATGGAACAAGAGGCTCTAGACTATGCCTTAGTAGGAGACAACCTATATCGGAGAGGCAAAGATGGTTACCTAAGACTGTGCGTTCATGAATCAGACTACTTGAAAGTCTTGGAAACTACACACAGCGGTGTTGCAGGTGGACACTTTGGGCCTGAACGAGTAATCAAGACCATTCTATTCTCAGGACTTTGGTGGTCCACTCTTCATATGGATGCAGATACCTATGTGAAGAAATGTGACACATGCCAACGTGCACAATATCCGATAAGAAAAGATGAGATGCCTCTAAGGCCAATGATGGGAGGACGCGCATTCTCAAGTGGGGCATAGACTTTGTAGGTCCTATTAACCCCTTAGCTAGAAACTCCCATGCAGAGTACATTATTGTAGCCACCGACTACCTTACAAAGTGGGTAGAAGTCAAAGCCACAACGAAGAATGATGCTCAAACAATGACAAAGTTCTTATTTGAGAATGTGTTCGTGAGATACAGATTACCAATAGAGTTAGTAAGTGATAGAGGCACACACTTCTTCAATGAAGTCATTGAAAATCTTCTCCAGGAGTTCTTGGTGATACATAAGAAGTCTGCCCCCTATTATCCACAAGCTAATAGACAAGCCGAGAGCACAAATAAGATCCTATGTAATGTACTAACAAAACTAGTAAATAACAAATGCTCTAATTGGGACAAACAACTTCATCATGTTGTTTGGGCCTACCGAGTTGCCTATAAAACGGTTCTCAATGCCACCCCATTTCAGATGGTCTTCGGACAAAATGCTGTGCTACCATTGGACTTCCTAATCCCAACTTTGAAAGTAGCACAAGATCATGAATGGAATGGACACAAGTTATCCTCTAGGATCCTTGATCTGGAATGCTTAGGTGAGACAAGGCTACGAGCAGCTGCAGGCATCTATGCTGCAAAGAAAAGGCAAAAGGCATACTTGGATGCACATATTAAGGATAAATGACTGAAAGAGGGAGACCTAGTGCTGGACTCAAGCAACATGCCTGAAAATTGGAAAAAAGAGGATATGGACCCATGATCATTAATAGAATTTCCACTAGCGGCGTAGTTCAATTGGCCACACTAGAAGGTGATATCCTACCAAACTATATCAATGGATGCCGAGTCAAGCTGTATCAAGAACCTCTTATAGAGGATATGCTAATGAGACCCAACACTGCCAAGAAGCGAAAAGAAGAGGAGCAAAGGGTTAGAGAAGAAGCACAAGCAAAGGCTAGAGAATGCATTTGAAGAAATAAGTTAAGGCGCCTAGGAATAGATGTCAATCTTGAGGCCCCAAGATACCACATGGCCATGTCAAACATCAAGTGCAATTGCTTCTCAAATAATTGACTGACGTCCATTTGTGAACATCGCGGTAGGACAAGGGAAGAATGCAAGGACTGTGAGAGCATTGATTGACTCAGGTGCAACAATTAGTGCAGTTAGACTTTCATACTGCCAAGATCTACAATTGAACATCAATTCCATTGAAGCCTATCTCATAGGATTGGGAGGTGTGGAAACCCCTTGTTTGGGTGAGGTAGAGCTTCCCATCTATCTTCAAGATGTTCCAATGAGAGTCAAAATGCTAGTGTGTGAAGGTGAGGACCTTACAGAACCACTTGTCCTGGGTCAAGACTAGATCTATGACCATGCAGTCAACTTAAACCTTAAAAGCCAACTTCTTCACGTTTGGGTACATGAACAATGTATAACATTAGAATTAGACGATTGCATGCTCACAAATCCAGCGGTCACACATTCTCTTAGTTCTTTTAGGACTAATCTTAGCAAAAAAGATGTTGTATGTGTCAAAGGCTCGATGTTCCAGACTCAAAGGCAAGCTGAATCCCGCTCTGGTGCAAAGACTAATGCCATCACAACAACTCAACCAAAAAGGCCAGCAAGACAATACATGACAACTGCTATATCAAATAGACAAAATGATTTCGGGACAAAAGTAGTTCCGCGCATGAAGCGGATCTGGGTACGAAAAGGGGAGCAACCACCAGCCTCACCAACACAATCTCCACTCAATCCAACCATGCGAAAAGAAGCACCAAGAAACGAGGACCAACTCAATCCTACGGTCTTTGACAAATTTGGGTACTGAAGCAATCGATGAAGGCCGACCATAATAACGTACAAATTTGGGTGCCTAAGAAATTAGTTGTAGCTCAACAAGGACAATTACACATTTGGTTACCCAAGGCACTCATGCACGCACAAACACCACTGATCTCCCTCACAAGAAAAGTTTCAACAAAGAAGCCAAGGAGAGAAAAGGGTCAGAACCGAGCACAGATACCAAAGGAAAATAAACACACCTCTTCGGAAAAAAAAAAAAGACAATCACCAAGGATATGGGTTTGGAAGCCAAAAGTACTAGCAGCTTCTACAACACCAAAGAGCCAACCACGCTGGATATCAAATTTTAGAAACCATCCAAAGATGAAGGGGCCAGCAGTGATCTCCATAGGGCCACATACCATTCTCAAATGGATCCCTATAAGGAGGATTACATCATTTCAAGATCCAATCGACACCCCCAAACAAAGATTGCATCAAGTTTGCAAGTAACCTCAGAAGCCTCAACATGCAACAACCATGTGCCTTTGGCATAATCTTGTTTTTTGCACCATGTAGGTCATGCATTTCCAAAGTATGCATCAATATAGGGACACATTACATGGCCATGCATAGGCACGATTGAGAATCCTAGGCACAGGAAATACACTTGACATATGCAAAATATTTTATTGATACTAACCACTATCTTCTTGTTTGTGACCTTGTTCCAGAAGAAAAAAAGGGAGAGAGAATACAAAGAGAAAGGACATGACTGTGTGCTTGAAGCATCTCCGACGTGAACCATCAACAACAGAAGATAAGTTGATGGTCAATCACCATGCTAGAGCACACCACGAAGAGATGAATATCGATGGACATGTGACCATGGGAAGGCATCTTTGAAAACCAGAGGACATCAAGGTGACCACAACAAGTGCAAGGAAGCAATCCATCGTCGAGATCTACTCACAATCGACCGTGATAACCTCTTTTGAGTAGCTCACAATTTTTGAAAGCTCAATAATACACTCTCATGCTAGAAGAAGTATACACCGCGGGACTAAACATGAAGAATGGGACAAGCGACCCTGCTACAGGTGGAAAATAGATCGCTCTGTTAGAGACATGAGGAACTCTACCTCTCAAAGTACTATGTGGAACAACCACTACAACAAGGGTTTGTTATGGACGATAGACTCTAGAGGGGGGGAGTATTGATAGTCAAGGACACACACAAGCACTGAAGCGCATCAATGAAGTGGACACACAAGAAGAGAGAGCAAGTAGGGAGCTCCAAGAAGTGTATGTCAAATTTTCAGAAGAATCCCCTACAAAAATAGTGATTTTCATCACTAGAAACCATTGTAAATACCATTTCACATTTTTGCAACTCCATTTTGTGCAAGCCGAGTAGTCCTCAATCTTGAGGAGAATTAGAAGTATCATCCTACCAATTTTCACAATTTTTAGACTCCGTTTGAGCCCTCAAATAAGCCCTGGAACCTTATTTTTAACTAGACCGGACACTAGGTCTGGAGAGGGCCAAAACTAGTCGAAAAACTATAAAAAGGGCTAGAGAGCTCATTTTTAGGGGTAGCTTGTTGTAGATTTGAGCTTTGTAAGAGGACTCTTTTGTAATTGAAGTCCTTCCATTGTTCCACTCTTTGCTCTTACCTTGTGCGCATGTGTGTATGTGTGTGCATGCTTGTGTGCTTTCACTCACGCACTTGTGCCATCACTTGCTCTTGGTCATCATACCAGTCTTCACGTCTCTGTGGATTGACATTTATGAGGTGAAACTCCTCACTCTGGTACTTACCATTGTGCTAGAGTGACCGTACCAATTACCCAGTGGGCATACATGATGTGTCATGTATTGGTCACAAAAGGACTATGGAATATTGTGTGGGGTATTGAAAAACACCCTTCTACACCTATAAATACAATTATTGAATGTGATGCAGATGGGGTTGAAGATGATGATCTTTTGGTTCCTCTTTGTGCTTTGGTTCTTGTTGTACCTATTATAGAGCAACTTCATTGGGATGGTAGAGATGCTCATGCACATGCATTGATAGCTTTGTCTATTATACATGCCATTATCCCTCATATTGACTCTTGCAAAATAGCAAAGGATGCTTGTGACACACTTACCACGTAATACCAAGCAAGAAATGAGGCTCATGTTGCTTACCTCCGAAAATAGTTGGAGAGGGAGCATATGAATGAACGAGCTTCTATGGACATTTTTTTTTGACAAAGATTAAAGATTTGAAAGAGCAGTTGATTTCTGTAGATGAAGTCTTTCTAGATAGTTCACTTGTACATACGGTTCTTAATGGTCTTCCTTATTCATATCATAGTTTTGCTTCTACTCTTTGGTTGATGATGAAGGGCAATCCAAATATCTTAACATTTGAGGATTTAGTCTCAGTTTTTTGCAGGAAGATCAGTCTAGGCAGAGCATGTCCAAGGTTTCTTACCTAATTACAAGGGCAAAGGTAAATGAAGCTCATCTATTAGTAAGAAAAAATATGCTAATTTTGCATAATAAAAAAGGGAAGACAAAGATGAGAAGAAAATAGAATAGCAAAAATAGTTTTGGAAATATTGTAAAGGAAATGATCATGTCATAAAGAGTTGTCCAAAATTGGATGCAAAAGAGGCAAAGAAGAAAGAGGTTGGAATGGTTGTTGCAAATGCCTCTATAACTAAAACAGAGTCTCCTAATCTTGTGTAGTATGAAGAATGGGCATTTAGTACTGTTTGCAACTATGGACCATCTTCTCATGAACAATGTATGTCTGCGGTAGGCTCATATGTTTGGTTGTCTAGCATATGCATTAGAGCTTAAAGAACAACATAGGAAATTGGATGATAAAGTAGTGAAATGTATTTTTGTTGGGTACAGTTCTGAAAGCAAAGCCTATCTTCTGTATCATCCACTGAATAAAGGCATTTTGGTTAGCCATGTTGTTGTTTTTGTGGAAGATGCAATTCAACCATTACTTTCATGTGCCAAGGAGACATCAATTAGATCTAGAGATTTGTATGACACTTTACTACCTCTTTGTATAGTTGGAAATCCTAGTGATGGTCCAAATGAGGTGATTTTTGAACCTTTACAAGTTCCACAAGATGATGCACATCATTCCATTTCTAATGCAGATTTACGTGATGCACTTGTTGATGAGAGGGCTGATATGGAGGAGGCAAAAACTATGCCTAACTCGCTGGTGAAGACTTTTCTAGATAGCAAATTAGATGCATCTCTATCATATCATATGCGTTCAGGCTCTCATAGTGATTCTTTTGCATCAAATTGCTATGCAATGGTTGCCTCTAGTCTTTTTGATGAAAATGAGCCTGTTACTTTTGATAAAGCACAATCAAAAGTGAAGTTTTAATGTCCAACATTCCAACCTGCAAGTAAACATATGCTACAAACGGTGGTCATTCGGCAAGTGCATGCAAAGGTCTCATCAAAATCAATGCCTCTCTTTTGGGCATAACCTTTTGCAACAAGCCTAGCTTTATACCTATCAATGATTCCATCAGGCTTACATTTTAGCTTGTATACCCATTTAGAGCCAATGGCCTTTTTTATCTGGAGGCAAATCACATAAAGACCAAGTACATTCTTCATATAATCATATTCTGATTGCATAACAACCATCCATTTTTTTTAGTTTTGTGCTTCATCAAAAGAAAGAGGCTCATTCTCATCACAAAGACTAGAGGCAGCTATTGCATAGCAATCTGATGCAAAAGAAGCACTATGAGAGCCAAAATGAGCATGATAGGACACATGTGCATCTAATTTTCCATCTTGCAAAGTTTGCACTCGTCATTTAGGCATAACTTTTGCCTCCTTTATATCAGCCTTCTCATAAAAAAGTACACCATCTAAATCTACATAAGAAATGCATCATCATGTGAAACTTGTAAAGGCTAAGAAATCGCCTCTTTTGGACCAACATTTGACTCTCCACCTGTAAAAAGAGGCAACAAAGTGTCATACACATCTTTGGAGCTAACTAATGTCTCCTTAGTACATGAAATTAATGTTTGAATTCCATCTTCCACAAAAACAACATCATGGCTAACCAAAATGCATTTAGTCTATGGATGATATAGATGATACCCTTTGCTTTCAGAAGTGTACCCAACAAAAGTACATTTCACTACTTCATCATCCAATTTTATGCATTGTTGTTCATGCACTAATGCATATTCCAAACAACCAAAGACACATGGATGAGCAACAGATGGCTTGGGACCATGCCAAGCTTCATATGGATAGATAGAATACAATGCTTTGTTGGGACACCTATTAAGTACATATGATGGAAACATAATAGCCTCAAGCAGGATTCATGCAAAAAATTGACTTTTGACCATACATCTCACCATCTCCATGAGAGACATGTTCTTTCTTTCAACAATTCCATTTTGTTGATGTGTACATGGAATTGTACACTGATGTTTATCCCACGTTCAACTAGAAATGCATTAAAATCAGAAGACATGTATTCCCACTTTTGATCAAAAGGAAGGGTGCCCACTTTACATTCTTACATATTTTTAGCAAAAACCAAAAATTATTTAAAGCACATAAACTTTTTTGGCTTTTCTTTCAATGGATACACCCATGCATGCCTGGAAAAATCATCAATAAAATTCATGAAGTAAAGGTAGGTCCCAAAAGAAGGTGTCTACATAGGACCACATACATCACTATGGACAAGCTACAATGTCTTAGTAGCTCTAACTAAAAAATCTTTTGGGATGGAGAAACGCTACACTTTGCCCAAAATACAGCCTTCATAGACATGTTTACTAGGTGCCTTAAGTTTGGGCAGAGAGGATACCATTTCAGATTTCTCCAGGCATAGAAAACTAGCATAATTCAGATGACCAATGCATGCATGCCAAAGATTTGCATATGAGATAACATGAGAATCTTGTACTACACATGCTGAACATTTTTTTTTGTCTACGAGCTTTTACAGCCCATGACATAAAATACCAGAAGCAATAATAACATCCCCAATTGAGAGATCATGAATTGTACATCTATCGTCAACAAATTTGACAACCACGTTGATCTTGGATAATGTTGAAACTGACAACACATTTATCTTGATCCATGACACAAGAAAAGCATATGACAATGTGAAAGAAATACCATCAGCAATAGTAAGAATGATCTTACCAAGTCCCATGATAGCATCAGAGGAGTTGTTGGCGCATGTGATAGTAATCCCTATACGGATAGGCTCAAGTGAACTGAAGAAATTCCGGTGCGAGGTAATATGTTTGATTGCCCCACTGTCAAAGTACCAAACAATTGATTCTACTACAAACATGCACTATTCATGAGAAGATGGGTCATAATTCCAAACAGAGAAACGCCCATTCTTCATTCTACACAAGATTAGAAGACCCTATTTTGGGTGTAGAGGCCTCTTGAACAACCATTCTAGCCTCTTTTTTCTTTTCCTCTTTTGCAACGAGTTTCAAAAGACTCTTTATGACATGATCATTTGCTTTACAATATTTGCAAAATATTTTCTGCTTTTTTGTTTTCTTCTTATCTTTGTCTTTCTTATTTGACTGTGTAGCATTAGCAGATTTTTGCTTACTAGTAGATGAGCTCCATTTACCTTTGCCCTTCTAACTAGCTATGAAAGCTTGATCCACAACATGCATAATGGACATGTTCTACCTAGATTGACCTTCCTGCATTAAAACATAGACTAGGTCCTCAAATGTTAAGGCATTTTGATTGCCTTTCATCATCAATCAAAGAGTGGAAGCAAAACTCTAATATGAATCTAGAAGACCATTCAGAACAATCTCCACAAGTGAACTATCTAGTAGGACTTTATCAGTAGAAATCATCTGTTCCTTCAAATATTTGATTTTTGTAAAAAAACTGTCCATAGAATCTCCTTCATTCATATGCTCAGTCTCCAATTGTTTTTAGAGGCAAGCAACACAAGCCTCATTTATTGCTTGGTATAAAGTGGTTAGTGTATCCCAAACATCCTTTCCTATTTTCCATGAGAGAATATGAGGGATAATGGCACGTTTGACATTCAAAGCTAATAATGCATGTGCCTAAGCATCTCTCCCATCCCATCAAAGTTTCTCTATAATAGGTTCAACATGAACTGCAACATGAATATGAACCTCAAGATCATAATCTTCAATGCCATTTGCATCACCTTCAATAATTGTTTTTGTAGTTGTAGTAGGTCCTTTTTCGACACCCTACACAATATTCTAGAGTCCTTTTGCCACCAATACATGACATCATATATGCCCTATGGGTAATTGGTAACATCCTACTTGTCCTCAACAACCAACATGTGGAATACATCATTGATTTTAGCCGTGGCCAGTGACTAAATTACCCTGATGCAAAAAAATGATTGTATCTTAAAAAATCAATGAACAAAACTACCTTGTCAAGCTTTGTTGAACTTGTAGCAAACTTCAAGATGCTTGTACTAGTGAACCAAAACCTATATATATGTTTGGCACAAAAGGAAAAAAATTGTATGCACAAGCGCTGTGATAGTGCATTTAGAGGCCGAAACTAGTTCAGATCAAAATTTTGATACCACATAGTGAATCTATTTTGAACTCCTAATCACCTTGAGTATGCTCACCAATTTTGGTGTGATTTTGAGACTGTGATTAGAGGGGAGGTGATGACACCATAGGTGAAATGGTGGCCTTCTCTGATACCAATTGTTAGAGTTTGATGTCTGCAAAAGCATGCAAACAGCGCAAGGAAGAAGAAGAAGTTCGGATCACAACACACAATATTGAATGTATTACTAAGTGAATGTATAAACATAAGTAACATGTTAGGATTATAGATGCATATACCAACCGGAGGAAAAAAACCTCCTTAAGAGGGAAAAAGTGCTCGAATGGTCCTAAGTGTGTTCACACACATCGCGACCAAAATATATGAACAAATCAAGTACCCAAAACCCATAAGTGTGTTCAAATACATCACAAACAAAATATATCAACAAGTCCCCCTAGGAGTGATGCAATGAACAATGAGTTGGCACTCATGTATAAGGAAATGACAATCTATGTTGAATGAAATCAATTTACAAAAGGAAGTAAACCCTAAGGTTTGCAAATAGATTCAAGCTTCTCCCTCAGTAAAGCTTTTGGGAAACGGTTTGCAACATAATCCTATGTGTCCAGATAAGACAAACCAATCTCTTGAGTAGAGAGTCTCTCCTTGACATAATGATAGTGCACCTCAACGTGCTTAATGCGAGCATGGAACACAAGGTTCCTCACAATTTCCAATGCGCTATGACTATCAATAAAGATGGTGTTGGGAGAAGACTCTACAACAATCAAATTTTCCAAGTAGCATCTCAACCACACACACTCAATAGTATTTGTGAACACTTCCTATACTTAGCCTCACCACTAGAACTGGCCATAGTAGGCTGCTTCCTTCTCAACCAAGATATGAAAGAGCTACCAAACATGAAGGAAAAACCACTAATGGACACAAGTGACATAGCAAACAACCCAATATTAGACAAAAAAGCATGTAAATATGGTGTAATGATCCCCCTTGGTATCAAAATAATCATAGTAGTCGAGTACCACACAATTAATGAAAGATATGCTTAAATACGTACGAATGCTTCACCAATGGGTAATGCATAAAATTGCTCACCTAAAAGGTAGAAAATTGAATATCAGGTTGGGTAATGCATAAGTAGAACAAGAATCCAAAAAATTGATGAGAGAATATCAAATGCATGTCTAGTAATGTGAAGACTTAATCGTAAACCTACTTCCATGGGAGCGGCAACAGATTTGTAATCTCCAAGGCCAAAATGTTGCAATAATGTGTCAATGTATTTTCTTTGACACAAAACTATTCCTGCATCAACTTGTATAAACTAAATGCCGAAAAGAGACATGAATATCTACATTAAATTTAGCAATATGTTTCTTTTTAGGACGAGTGAGCAATTAATATGTACAATAATGATTGAAATTACATCATTTGCATGATTAACATATAAGATGCTCTCAATTGGACTCACATCAAATCCATGTGCTAGCAAGTAGGCATGTATCTTTTCATACCAAGCATGTGGTGATTCAATTCATACAATGCTTCTTTCAACCTTGTATAGATCAGGTCGCAACTATACAACATTGATACTATTTTGTAGGGTTATTCTTTACTTGATTATAGGGGAAAGTGAAATCTGTTTGAAAAAATAGACAAGAATGAGACTAAGTAGACATACTATTATGAAATCAACTTCCTACTAACTAAACTATCTCTGAAGAGTATATAATCAACTTGGCTAAACCACCATCCTAGATGTCTCATACCATCCGATCTACACTTTGACCTCAGTGCAGAAAACTTTAGCTCTTACACAAGGATTGTTTATTGAGAAAACCTTCATCTTAGTCTAATCAAGTACAACCAACATGCTTGTAAGTTCTATCCTTACCAAGTGGTGATTCATTCTAGAAAAGAATTTGAGCCTTCTTTGAACTATTTCTTTGATCAAATGCAATCAAAACTGTCTATATTTATGTCATTTCGACAATAGAGCTTGTATTTTCATACTAGATATTATCTTTTGACATAGTTGTGCATCTATGTCAAAGGAAATATTCATGATCCCCACATTTTTTAATCCAAATAGTTCTATTGATAGCCATATGAGAAAGTTGTTGCTTGATCATAAGGCGTTTTGGAATACTGCTATTTAGGGTATCTTACAACCCTTTATCTTTCCTTGTCTCCAAATATGTACTCCTAAAGCAACTCTTTTAAAGCTCAAAATGGATCATACCTATAATGAATAAAGGAAGAAACTTATTGAGGAAGAAAGTATTATTTCAAAAGAATTAATTGGTTCAATGATTTCTTGCCCAATCTTGTCACTTTATGAAATTCTCTTCCCCCCTAGTGTGATCCAATGATCAATTTTTGAAGTTTTTAAGGCCTTTAAACTTCATGATATCTTTCATGATTATGAAATTTTAACCCATGACTATGTATAAAATACATGAAGGCTTCTAGTTTCTCTTTTGGATATCTTTCAATCCAAGTTCTTGTTAGCAATAAATTATGGTAAATAAGAAAAGAAACATTGCTTGGTTTGTAGCCTAAGTCCTTGGCCTTGTTGATCAGGCATGCCATGGGTATTTATGGAAGTTGAGGGTCCATAATTAGAGCTCAAAGCTTAAGGTTTCTCTATTTGTGCTAAACTTTGTTGGCTTTTAGATTAAACCAACATATAGAAAGCATAAAATTTAATGGTTATTGAGTCAATCATATCAACATACCATTAAACATTTATGCTTTTGACTTCATATATAGAAGTCATTTCCTATCCTAAACCTTAAAGCTACTTAATTTCTCTCTCATGTCCCATTAACGCACGCACACATGATTGAATTCATTGGTATGTGTGCAGTTAAGAACACATACATCTTTGTTCAAAGATGTTGAGCATGCATGAGGTTCAAAAATTAAACCCCTCTTGGAATTCGAACTTGGAATTCTATTTTATGCATGCATGAAATTCGAACTTGGAATTCTATTTTATGTATGAAAGTGAATCCAATATATTCTTGTGGTTTTCCATTCATAATCATGCCATACTATAATCAACATTCTACGTCCATCTTTCTAGTAATCTATAGGAGATGAGTCTCATTCCATAATAATGAAAAACCATTTTTTATTCACTTATGCTTTAAGTGAATCATTTTAGATGAATCATTCTATGCACCCTTCATGTGCATTAAGACGTCACCTACTTCATTTAAAGTACATTCTTAAATGCATTGTTCTTGCATGGAAAAACAAACAAATATAAAAGGACATTTCCAAGTCACACTTACCTCCATAAAATCTATGTCCATCCCTTGTGTTCTTGTATAGAGTGGCTCACTTTTTTGGATAGGTTGGGCCATTCCACCTCTTTCAACTTTAGCATCTTTTCTTGGGCATTTTACATACTTACTTGTAAGTCTAACTAAGCATTTAACCTTACCAAAAATCTAAAGATGACCTTATGTATGCTAGTGCTCAAATATGAAATGTTATCATCCTTGTCATATCACATATGAGATGATTTCCAAGCCCATTCAATAGATGCCATAATCATAAATAGAATTAGTTCTATGCATAATCAATCAATGTATCGAGATAAAATTAAATGAAACATATTTAAATAAAAGACACAATACTTAGCTTCCATCAATTCTTAAAGCCTTCTTTTATTGATGTGGAGAATAAAAAAGACACACTCCTTCCTCAAGATCTAGAGCTACCTTGCATTGATTTTGAAAGTGGAGATGCCACATTATTCTAAATTCTTAGAATAAAATAGAATTCACATTATCTTTGTGTGAAAACCCCCCCAATATTCCTCATGAGCAAATCTCTCCATGCCTCTGATGTAAATTCTTTGTATCACATGAGGAAGAGATAGAAAAATCTTGATCTCATACTCCTCTTCTCACATTCGGGCTAGGTAGCATGTGTTGATATATTTAGCTAGTGATGTGTGTGAACACACTAGGACCGTTGGGGCACTTTTTTCCCTTTTTAGGAGGTTTTTTCCCCCTGCTTGTATATACACCTATTGGCCTAACGGGTTACTTATCTATGTACATTCTAGTGGAAGTACATTTAGTATTGTGTGTTGTGCTCCAAGCTTCTTCTTCTCCTTGTGCTATTTGCATTCTTTTGCAGACCTCGAACTCCAACAATCGGTATCAGAGCAGGTCGTCGCTTCATCTAAGGTGTCATCAACACCCCTCTGATCATAGTCTCAGAATCACATGAAATTTCATGGGCATACTCAGGGTGATTAGAAGATCAGGATCTTAGCTCCTTTTGGCCTTCGAATGCACCATCAGAGTGCTTGTGTAGACAATTTTGTCTTTCTGTGCCAAAGATATATACATGCTTTGATTCGCCAGTATAAGCGTCTCGAAGTCTGCTATAGGTTTAGCAAAACTTGATAGGGTAGTTCTGTTCAACTTTTTGAGATACAATCAATTTTTTGCATTAGGGTATTTTAGTCAATGGCCATGGCTGAAAGGAGTGATGTATTTCGTATGTTGGCTGTTGAGAATAAGTTGGATGGTACCAATTACCCATTGTGGGCTTATATGACGCATCATGTGTTAGTTGCAAAAGGACTATCAAATATTGTGCAGGGTGTTGAAAAACTTCCTATTTCACCTGTTGGAGTTAGATGTCTACAGAAGCACACGAACAACACAAGGAAGAAGAAGAAGTTTGGAGCACAACACACAATACTAAATGTATTACCACTAGAATGTACAAAGATAAGTAACCCGTTAGGGCTATAGGCAGATATACAAGCCAGGGGAAAAAACCTCCTAAAGAGGGAAAAAAGTGCCCCGATGATCCTAGTGTGTTCACACACATCACTACCTAAATATATTAACAAATCCCCCTGAGAGTGATGCGATGAACAAGGAGTTGGCACTCATGTATAAGGAAGTGCCAAGCTAAGTGGAATCAATCCACAAAAGGAAGTAAGCCCAAAGGTTTGTAGAAAGCTTCAAACTTCTCCCTAGGCAGAGCCTTTGTGAAAAGGTTTGCAATGTTCTCCTGCGTGGGCACATATGCCAAGCTAATCTCTCCAGAAGAGAAAATCTCCCTGACATAATGATAATGCACCTCAATGTGCTTAGTGCGAGCATCGAACATAGGGTTCCTTGCAACTGCTAATGCGCTCTGACTCTCAGTGAAGATGGTAGTGGTAGAAGACTGACCAACACCCAAATCAGTCATAAGGCGTTTGAGCTACACACACTCAACAATTGCTGCCATAGTAGGCTGCTTCTTGCTTAGCCAAGATATGCATGAGCTACCAAGCATGAAGCAAAAACCACTAGTGGACACACAAGTGTCATAGCAACCAGCTGAGTTAGAGTAAAAAAAAGCATGCTAATCTGGTGGTAATGATCCCCCCTTGAGATAAAACAATCCAAGTAGTAGGATACCACTCAAGTAGCGAAAGATACGCTTAACCACCTACCAATGCTTGACACCTAGGCAATGCATAAACCTACTCATCTGTGAGATAACAAATTGAATATCTGGTCGAGTAATGCATAAGTAAATCAAGCATCTAACAACTTGCTGATAGAGAACAACATCAAATGCATATACAGCATCATGAAGACTCAATCTTAAACCTGTCTCCATAGGAGTGGCAATAGGTTTACAGTCTTCAAGGCCAAAATGCTGCAATAAGGTGTCAATATATTTTGTTTGACACAAAGCCATTCCACCATCAACGTGCATAAACCGAATGCCCAAATAATGATGCAAATGCCCAAATCAGACATCTTAATTGAGGCATGTAAATCAGCCTTAAAACCAATAGTATGCTTCTCATGAGGAACAGTGAGCAGTATGTCATCAACATACACCACAATGATCAAAAGCACATCATTAGCATGCTTAACATATAAGGTGCTTTCAGTTGGACTATTCTCGAAACCATGTGCAATCAGATCGGCATGTATCTTTTCATACCAAGCATGTGGTGCTTGCTTTAAACCATATAATGCCTTTTTTGACCTGCACACTTGGTTTTCATGCCCTTTCTGCACAAAGCCACGGGGCTAAAAAACATACACTTCTTCATGCAAGTCACCATACAAAAATGCTGTTTTGATATCCAACTGATGTACATTCCAACCATGATGAGCTTCAAGTGTAGAGATGCTACGAACAATAGTCATTTGGCAAGTAGGTGCGAAGGTTTCATCAAAATCAATGCCTCTTTCTTGTGCATAACCCTTTGCAACAAGCTAAGCCTTATACCTATCAACTGTCCATCAAGTTTACACTTGAGCTTGTATACCCACTTAGTGCCAATGGCCTTCTTGCTAGGAGGCAAGTCACATAAAGACCAGGTACCATTTTTCATGATAGCATCATATTCAGATTGCATTGCAGCCATCCAATGTTTAGAATTTTGTGCTTCATGAAAGGAAATAGGCACACTCTCATCACAGAGGTCAAACGCAGCCATAGCATAGAAATCTGATGCAAAAGAGGCACTATGAGAGCCTGAACGAGTACGGTATGACAAAGATGCATCTAATCTGCTGTCATGCAAAGTCTGCATTAGCCATTTGGCATAGTTTTTGCCTTCGCTGTTGATATATTTAGGTAGTGATATGTGTGAACACTCTAGGACTGACGGGGCACTTTTTTCCCTCTTTAGGAGGTTTTTTTTCCCCGGCTTGTATATATGCCTATTGCCCTAATGGGCTACTTATCTTCGTACATACTCTAGTAATACATTTAGTATTGTGTCTTGTGCTCCAAGCTTCTTCTTCTTCCTTGTGTTGTTTGCATGCTTCCGCACACGTCTATCTCCAACAATTGGTATGAGAGCAGGTCATCGCTTCATCTAGGGTGCCGTCCACACTCCTCCGTTTGAAGTCTCACAATCACATGAATTTTGGTGAGCATACTCAATGTGTTTTTGAGATAAAAATAGCTTCGCTTTGTGGTGCCAAAATCACGGTCTGAGCTCGTTTTGTCCTTCCAACACACTATCGTAGTGCTTGTGCAGGCTATTTTGTCTTTTTGTGCCAAAGGTATATACTAGGTTCTATCCGCCAGTATAAGCGTCTAGAAGTCTGCTACAGGTCTAGCGGAATTCGTCTTGGCAGTTCTATTCAACTTTTTGAGATACAATCAATTTTTTGCATCAAGGTATTTTAGTCACTGACCATGGCTGAAAGCAGTGATGTATTCCGTATGTTGGTTGTTGAGGATAAGTTGGATGGTACCAACTACCCGTTATGGGCTTATATGATGCAACATGTGTTGGTTGCAAAAGGACTGTGGAACATTCTGCAGGGTGTCGAAAAATGTCCTATCACACCTGCAAGTGTTACAACTCCAGGTACTGAAGCTGATGTAGAAGGTGTCGAAGATGGTGATATTCTGCATATTCATATTCGTGCTATGGTTTTTGCTGCACCTACTACAGAGCAGATTCGCTCGGATGGCATAGATTCCCAGGCACATGCATTGATAGCTTTGTCTGTCAAACATGCCATTATTCCTCACATTCGCTCTTGCAGAACAGCTAAGGATGCTTGGGATACACTTACCACATTGTACCAAGGTAGGAATGAGGCTCGTGTTGCTTACCTATGAAAACAATTAGAGAGTGAGCACATGAATGAAGGTGATTCTATGGACAGTTTCCTAACAAAGATCAAAGACTTGAAGGAACAGTTGATTTCTGTTGATGAGGTTATACCAGATAGCTCACTTGTGCAGACCGTTCTGAATGGTCTTCCTGATTCATATTAGAGTTTTGCTTCTACTCTTCGGTTGATGATGAAAGGCAATCCAAATGCCTTATCATTTGAGGAGTTAGTCTCTGTTCTATTGCAAGAAGATCAGTCCAGGCAGAACATGTCCATTATGTGAGTTGCAGATCAAGCTTTCTTGGATAGTCAGAAGGGCAAAGGAAAATGGAGCTCTTCAACTAGTAAGCAGAAATCTGCTAATTCTGCACATTCGAAGAAGGAAGATAAAGATGAAAAGAAATCAGAAAAGTAGAAATTGTTTTGTAAGTGATGTAAAGGGAATGGTCATATCATAAAGAACTGTCCAAAACTGGCTACTAAAGAGGCAAAGAAGAAAGAGGCTGGAATGGTTGTTGCAGAGGCCTCTACACCAAAAACAGAGTCTGCTAATCTTGTGTAGGAAGAAGAATGGGCATTTAATACTGTCTGCAGTTTTGACCCATCTTCTCATGAGCAGTGCATGTCTGCAGTAGACTCAGATGTTTGGTATTTTGACAGTGGGGCGACCAAACATATTACCTCGTAGCGCAATTTCTTCTCTTCACTCGAACCTGCCACTACAGGGAATACTGTTACATGTGCCAACAACTCCTCTTATCCTGTTATGGGAATTGGTAAGGTCATTTTGACTATTGCTGATGGTAGTTCTTTCACTTTGTCAGATGCTTTATTTGTGTCACGGATCAAAAAGAACCTGTTATTAGTTTCTACATTAGCCAAGATTGGCTTGGTTGTGAAATTTGTTGATGACAGGTGTAGAGTTCATGATCTGTCAAATGGCGATGTGATTATTGCTTCTGGCATTTTATGTCGTGGGTTGTATAAGCTCATAGACTATGAAAGATCTGTAAATGATTTGGCATGTGCAGTAAATGATTCTCAGGCTATGTCAGATGCAAAGCTTTGGCATGCACGCTTTGGTCATCTGAATTTTGCTAGTTTGCTACGCCTGCAGAAATCTAAAATGGTGTCCTCTTTGCCCAAACTTGAGGCACCTGGAAAACATGTTTGTGAAGGCTATATTTTGGGCAAAATGCAGCGTTTGTCCTTTCCAAAAGATGGTTTAGTTCGGCCTACTCAGAAATTGCAGCTTGTACATAGTGATGTCGGTGGTCCTATGCAGACAACTTCTTTTGGAAATAATCTTTACTTCATGACTTTCATTGATGATTTTTCCAGGCATGCATGGGTATATCCATTGAAGGCAAAGTCCGAAGTGTTCATGTGCTTCAAACAGTTTTTGGTTTTGGCTGAAAATCTGTCAACATGTAAAATGGGCACCCTCCATTCTGATCGAGGGGGGGAATATATGTCTTCTGATTTTAATGTATTTCTGGCTGAACGTGGGATAAAACACTAGTGTACAGTGCCGTATACACCTCAACAAAATGGATTTGCTGAACGAAAGAACATGTCACTCATGGGGATGGCAAGGTGTATGGTCAAGAGTCAAGCTTTACCACATAGTTTCTAGCTTGAGGCTTTCATGTGTGTAGCATATGTACTGAACAGGTGTCCCACTAAAGCGCTGCAATCTATCACTCCATATGAGGCTTGGCATGATCGCAATCCATCTGTTGCTCATCTGCATGTTTTTGGTTGTTTGGCATATGCATTAGTGCCTGAACAACATCGCAGAAAATTTGATGATAAAGCAGTAAAATGTATTTTTGTTGGATACAGTTCTGAAAGTAAAGGCTATCATCTATATCATCCACATACTAAACGCATTCTGGTTAGTCGTGATGTTGTTTTTGTGGAAGATGCTATTCAGCCATTGCTTTCATGTACTAAGGAGACATCTATTAGCTCCAAAGACATGTATGATACTTTGCAGCCTCTTTTCATAGGTGGACAGTCTAGTGCTGGTCCTAATGAGGCAACTTCTCAAGCTTTGCCAATTTCATATGATGATGCAGATCATTCCATTTCTGATGCAGATTTACATGATGCACTTATTAATGAGAGACTAATATTGAGCAGGCAAGAACCATGCCAAAATGGTTGGTGCAGACCTTGTGTGATAGCAAATTAGATGCACCTCTATCATATCGTACTCGATCAGGCTCTCATAGTGCCTTTTTTGCATCAGACTGCTATGCTATGGCTGCATCTAGTCTCTGTGATGAGACTGAGTCTATTTCGTTTGATGAAGCACAAAATTCAGAAAAATTGGATGACTGCAATCAATGCCTCTTTCTTGTGCATAACCCTTTGCAACCTCCAGTTGTGAGGCTGAGTATAGGGCAGCTTTCATAGCGACTATTGAGTGTGTGTGGCTCAGACGCCTTATTGCTGATTTGGGTGTTGGTCAGTCTTCTGCCACCACCATCTTCACTAACAGTGAGAGCGCATTGGCAGTTGCGAGGAACCCTGTGTTCCATGCTCGCACTAAGCACATTGAGGTGCATTATCACTATGTCAGGGAAAGGTTCTCTACTGGGGAGATCAGCTTGGCATATGTGCCCATGCAAGAGAACATTGCAGACCTTTTCACGAAGGCTTTGCCTAGGGAGAAGTTTGAAGCTTTCCGCAAAGCTTTGGGCTTACTTCCTTTTGTGGAGTGATTTCCACATAGCTTGGCACTTCCTTATACATGAGTGCTAGCTACTTGTTCACCACATCACTCTCAGGGGGGATTTGTTGATATATTTAGGTAGTGATGTGTGTGAACACTCTAGGACCGCCGGGGCAATTTTTCCCTCTTTAGGAGGTTTTTTTCCCCCGACTTGTATATACGCCTATTGCCCTAATGGGCTACTCATCTTTGTACATACTCTAGTACTACATTCAGTATTGTGTGTTGTGCTCCAAGCTTCTTCTTCCTTGTGCTGTTCGTGTGCTTCCGTAGACGTCTATCTCCAACATTCTCAATATCAGTTGTCTCATCAACAAGTGCATCATGCAAATCTGCATAAGAAATGGAATGATCTGCATCATCACATGAGACCTGCAATGTCTGAGAAGTGGCCTCATTAGGACCAGCACTAGAGTGTCCACCTGTAAAAAGAGGCAGCAAAGTATCATACATGTCTTTGGAGCTAACATATGTCTCCTTCATACATGAAAGTAAAGGATGAATAACATCTTCCACAAAAACATCACGGCTAGTGGTTCCCTCAAGAACACTCATTCTTTATTTCAAAAATCCTAGAAAAGTGAAAGGGGCCACTCTGAAATAGTTCCTCTCTTGCAAACTTTTGAGGGAAGACTTTCCCTCTTACAAGAATAGTACTCTACAATTCTATACAGCTCTTTTCTTCTATAAAAGTGATATTAAGAGTAAAAACTAGTGCATTGCCATCAATGGGTTCCATCGTTGTTGCATGTACTCAACATTTCACATAGTTATTTGATGCCTCTCTATCCACTCACAGCATATGGGATACACATATGGCCTCAACATTGGAAAAAAAAAGGTAGATTTATGGAAATATTCAGAATGGCCGTGACATGCACGAACTTTCATGCAATCATACGTTATGTACAATATGTTGTTGTTGGATTTGGAAAAAAAGGAATTTTCATGAATTTGATCAATTGGTAAAGGCTTGCCTTCCGATGGAATAAAAAGCAACCGTTCAATTGCATTTTCATTATGACCGTGTATATATATATATATATATATATATATATATATATATATATATATATATATATATATATATATATATATATATTATATATATATATATATATATATATATATATATATATATATATATATATATATATATATATATATATGTGTGTGTGTGTGTGTGTGTGTGTGTGTATGTATGTGTGTGTGTGTTTGTGTGTGTATGTATGTATGTATGTGTGTGTATGTATGTATGTATGTATGTATGTGTGTGTGTATGTATGTGTGGTACTTGATTCATATTGGGCATTCCCTGGAGAGGGAACACAATTTGCATCAGGTATTGCATATTGAAACAAATAAATGGAAATTACAGTTTTCTTGCAATAAAATGGTGCTTCATCGCCTTGGAAGGACTGGCTTTGTGCTAAACATATGAAGTGGTGTAACTCCATGTGGAAGCTCAAGAGGTCTGCTGGTTTGTGGAAAGGTTATTTTCAACATCCATGGAACTCTAATTTAACATACATAATGAAAGTCTTTAACTCGAGGTCATTTGTTGGCCACTTCACTCTGGGTGTGTTCCAATGCCCTCATTGCAGTTCATATGCAAAAAATATGTATCATACTTTCTCTTTTCCCTTTATGGAAAGAGGAGCCTTTTAAACTGAAATACACTTTCTTTCTCTTTGAATGTACAGATATGGGACACCAATGGCTGATATACAGATGTACTTATTACCTCCTTTGAAACATTTGGAGACAGCGATGTATTCAAAAATAGAAAGGCAACTCCAAACTTTTCATGGCAGTTTTGCAAAGCCTATCTGCAATAACATATAGATGTACTGAAGCATGAGGACCTTTAAAAATATCAGCACATCTTGGACAATGTTTAATGCCTTACATTTGTAACTGTCTGGTAGAGCTAAACAAATAGGGTATAATATGTTAGTTGTTTAGGCTCACAATGTGGGATATGGGAATTATATCCCTCTCATAATCTTATATTTATTTTCTTAAAAAGATGCAATAAAGTGAGAATTCCAAATTTTATACACACACTGCCATGTACTCAACTACCACTAGTGGACACCCCTATATCATAATTACAACCATCCCAATCACTATCTATAAAAGCATGCCGGCATGGCTAAACATTTCATCCATAAAAGAGACCCAAACTCAAAGTGCCTTTGAGATGTCTAAACACATATTTTACCTCTTGCCAATGCTTGGTGTCAGATCTGTGCATAAATCGACTCAATTGAGAAACTCTATGTCCGACCTTGCATTACATGCATGTATCAAACATCTGATAGTTTGATGATAAAGAAAAGTATAAAATGCATTGCATGCGTCCTCAATTGAGAATCTAAATCCTATTTCCAATGGTGTTGAGATAGGCTTGCAATCGTCAAAACCAAAATGTTGAAGTAGTTTTTCAATATACTTTGCTTGATGCACAACAATCCCCCCTTCAATGGATACAAATTGGACGCCAAAATAATACCTCAAAAGGCCAAGATATGTGATATCGAAACTATGTTGCAAATAATCCATAAGCATGCCAATTTTTTCATCATGTGACACAATCAAGGGAATGTCATCAACATAAAGAACAAGCACTATAAGATTAGCCCCATCTTTGCATACATAAAGTGTGCTTTCAATTAGACTACATATAAAACCAAGAGAAATCAAATGCTTATGTATATTGTTATTCCATGTGCTTGGAGCTTGCTTAAGTCCATACAAAACCTTATGCAAGCGGCAAACCATATGCCATTGACCTTTGATGGCAAATCTAGGAGGTTCCTTCACATAAAACTCTTCTTTGAAATCTCCATTTAAGATTCTTTTTCATATCCAATTGATGTACTTTTCAACCATGATGGACATGCAATGCAATAATAGAATGAATGGTAGTTATGCACTCATCAGATTTAAAAAGATCCTCACAATCTATGTTATATTTTTACACATAACTTTTTGCTACTAGTCTATCTTTGTAGTGACCAATGCTACCATCTGAATTTCTTTTAATCTTGTACACCCACTTATTACTAATGACATTCTTACCTTCTAGGAGCTCACATAACTCCCAAGCATGATTTTTGTGAATAGAATCAAATTCTAATTGTGCTGCCCTCGTCCAATTTGAGCCATCACATGCATCTTCAAAAGTGAGTGGCTTTTGATTACCTATAGTTTCAAATAAGAATACATCCACAAAGTCACACGATGCATGGTGAGAGCTTGATCTTGTTCTACCAAGTAAAGGAGCACTCAACTTGCTATCTTGCGATGTTTCTTGTAGTCATTTTGGCATGAATTGTGCATCCTTGATAGAGATGCATTCTGTTGATATATTTTGGTACCGATGTGTGTGAACACACAAGAACCATCAGGGCACTTTTTTTCACTCTTTAGAAGGGTTTTCCCCCTTGCTTATATATACTACCATAACCCTAATGGGTTACTAATCTTTGTACATTCTCTTGGTAATACATTTAGTATTGTGTGTTGTGCTACAAGCTTCTTCTTCTTCCTTGTGTTGAAATCAGCTACTTACCTCCAAAAACAGTTGGAGAGTGAACATATAAATGAAGCAAATTCCATGGATAGATTTTTGACAAAGATCAAAGATTTTAAGGAGTAGTTGATTTTTGTTGATGAAGTTTTACCAGATATTTCACTTCTACAAACTATTCTTAATGGTCTTCTAGACTTATATCAGAGTTTCGCTTCTACTCTTCAATTGATGATGAAAGGCAATCCAAATGCTATAACATTTGAGGAGTTAGTCTCTCTTTTGTTGCACAAAGATCAGTCCAGGCAAAACATGTCTATTATGCATGTTGTAGATCAAGCTTTCTTACCAAGCCAAAAGGGCGAAGGTAAATGGATCTCATCTACTAGTAAGCACAAATCTACGAATGATGCATAATCAAAGAAGGAAGATAAAGATGAGAAGAAAACAAAAAAGCAGAAATAGTTTTGCGAATATTGTAAAGGAAATGATCATGTCATAAAGAGTTGTCCAAAACTAGTTGCAAAGGAGACAAAGAAAAACGATGTTGGAATGGTTGTTGCAGAGGGCTCTACACCAAAACAAAATCTACTAATCTTGTGCAAAATGAAGAATGGGCATTTACTATTGTATGAAGTTATAACCCATCTTCTCATGAGCATTGAATGTCTATAGTAGGTTCAGATGTTTGGTACTTTGATAGTGGGCCAACCAAACATATTACTTTGTAGCTTAGTTTTTTCAATTCAATTGAGCATGCCCTTGCATAGAATACTATCATATGGACTAAAAACTCCTCTTATCATTTAATGGGAGTTGATAAGATCATTCTAACTATTGTTGATGGTAGTTCATGCTTTGTTTGTGCTAGGGATGAAGAAAAATCTATTGTCAATTTTAGCATTAGCCAAGATTAGATTAGTTGTCAAATTTGTTGATGATAGATGTATAGTTCATGATCTGTCATGTGGTGATGTTATTATTGCTTCTAGAATTTTATGTCATGGGCTCTATAAGCTCATAGACTATGCAAAATTTGTAACTGATTCAGCGTGTGCAATTCAAGATTCTCAGGCTATCTCATATGCAAAGCTTTGGCATTCACACTTTGATTATCTTAATTATGCTCGTTTGCTATGCTTTTAGAAATTTGAAATGGTTCCCTTTGTGCCCAAACTTGAGGAACCTTGTAAACATGTCTATGAAGGTTGTATTTTGGGAAAAATTCAGCGTTCTTCTTTCCCTAAAGATGGTTCAGTTCTAGTTGCTCATAAATTGTAGCTTGTTCATAGTGATGTATGTGGTCCTATGCAAACACCTTTTGGGAAACTACCTTAACTTTGTGAGCTTTGTTGATGATTTCTCTAGGCATGCATGGGTGTATCCATTAAAAGAAAAGTCCAAAGTGTTTATGTGCTTCAAACAGTTTTTGGTTATGGCTGAAAGTTTGTTAGCATACGAATTGGGCATCCTCCATTCTGATTGGGGGGGGGGGGGGGGGGGGGAGGAGGGATACATGTCTTCTCATTTTGATGCATTTTTGGCTAAATGTGGAATAAAAAATCAATGTATAGTGCCGTATACACCTCAAAAAAATGGAATTGTAGAAGGAAACAACAGGGCTCTCATGCAGATGGTGAGGTGTATGGTCAAAAGTCAAGCTTTATCACAGTTTTTGGCTTGAGGTTGTTATGTGTACAACATATGTACTCAATAGGTGTCCCACCAAAGCATTGAAATCTATCACTCCATATGAGGCTTAGAATGGTCACAAACCATCTATTGCTCATCAATGTGTCTTTGGTTGTCTGAATATGCACTAGTGCTTGAATAACAACACAAGAATTTTGGATGATAAACTAGTGAAATGTATTTTTATTGGGTATATTTCTAAAAGCAAAGGCTATCGTCCATATCATCCATAGTCTAAACACATACTCCAATATATTTTCTTAACTCTCAAGGCTGGTTAGCCCTATCAAGTATCAATCATATGTCTTCATCTACACCTATCTAGATAACATTATATATATATATATATATATATATATATATATATATATATATATATATATATATATATATATATATATATATATATATATATATATATATATATATATATATATATATATATATGTGTGTGTGTGTGTGTGTGTGTGTGTGTGTGCGTGTGTGTGTGTGTGTACACACACACATGCGCACTCACACTCACACACACACACACACACACACACACACACACATATATATATATATATATATATATATATATATATATATATATATATATATATATATATATATATATATATATATATATATATATATATATATATATATATATATATATATATATATATATATATATAGATACATACATACATACATACATACATACATACATACATCCATACATACATACATATGTAGGTATGTATATGTGTGTGTGTATATATATATATATATATATATATATATATATATATATATATATATATATATATATATATATATATATATATATATATATATATATATATATATATATATATATAAATATAAGTTTAAAACTTGTCCACAATACGAATTTGAATGTAGATGTTTTTCCTTTTCTTGTTCACATGATTATATATCTTGATAATCATGCGAATCTTCATAAATTTCTGATATAAAATCTGAATATGAACTCTTATAAAAGAACAAAATATGCAAAATATATGTGACTACTTATGTAATAGAACTGATGTGACCCCTCCTGGAACTAGCTTTCTTCGGCTCATAACTTCATATACTTGGCAAGTTTCTTACGACCACTTGTTTTAGGAACGTTACTTATGGATGAAGAAAAATAAAAAATCATAGCGGCTGCCTTGCTTGTTGAAGATGAAGGAAGCCTAACTCCAAGTCCTCTAAGGTTGGAAAAGACTTTCTCTAGCCAAGATCAAGGCTAGGGCACCTTAAGAAGTGATCGATAATAGCTTTGAGACTTTTTCTTTATATAGTTTTTCTCCATGATTAAAAAGCATTTCAAAAAAAATGAAAAAAAGATAAAAAACATGATTGCGTGATTTATGTTGTGATTTGCATCACGAAACCTGAGAAGGTGATTTTTGCATATTTTATATAGTTTCTAATCTAGTTTTATATTAAATATCATATTTAATTTAAAGATATGCTTTTCAATTGTTGATATATTTATGTAGTCATGCGTGTGAACACATTAGGACCACCGGGGCACTTTTTTCCCTCTTTAGGAGGCTTTTCTCCCCCTGGCTTGTGTATATGCATATTACCCTAATGGGCTATGTATCTTTTTACATTCTCTTCGTAATACATTCAATATTGTGTGATGTGCTCCAAGCTTCTTCTTTTTCCTTGTGTTGTTTGTGTGCTTTTGAAGACCTCAAACTCTAGCAATTGGTATTAAAGCAAGTTTTTGGATCATCTAGGGTGTCGTTAGCACCCCTCCGGTCATAGTCTCAAAATCACATGAAATTTGGTGAGCATACTCAGGGTGATTAGGAGTTCAAAATAGCTTTGTTTTCTTGTGTCAAAATCACGATGTGAGCTCATTTTCACCTCCAAACACACTATCACATCACCTCTATCAGCAATTTTTTATTTTTGTTCCAAAGATATATACAGGTTTTGGTTCACTAATATAAACATCTCAAAGTCTGCTATAGGCTTAGCAGAACTCGATAAGGTAGTTCTATTCAACTTTTTGAGACACAAACATTTTTCTGCATCAGGGTATTTTAGTCAGTGACCATGGCTGAAAACAGTGATGTATTTCGTATGTTGGTTGACAAAGCAGGTTTTAGCAGTACCATCTCACTTCCTTGAGGTGTCCATCCATCTCTCACAACAGTGGTATCATAGCAAGTTAAGGTAAAATGGGAGATGGTTTCCCTTCCTTTATTGATAAATTGGACAAGAATAATTATCCAACATGGTCTTTGAGGATGAAAACCTATCTATAAGGAAGAAGTCTCTATGGATACATACCAAGAGATGAGGAGATGCCCACATTTAGAAGCAAAGATCAACCTACAAGAGAGGAGAAAGAAAGACTCAATTCATGGTGTGCCAAAGATGCTTTAGTCAGGTCATATCTACTTAACTCTACTTCTAACTTCCTTCTTCCTCATATTAGGAATTTTAAAACTTCCCAAGAGACTTGGGATACTCTATTATCATTTCTTTCTCCAATACAAGAGCTAGAAAAAATCAATTGTGGTGGAGTTTACTACTCAAAAGAAGCAACCTAAGTAGAATGTTTCAGAGTTTGTGACTAAGGTGAAAGATGTAGCTGATCAATTGGCATATGCCTGGCAAGCATATGAGAGGAGATTGAAGAAAAGAAAATAGTGAAACAGATAATCAATGGCATCAAGGCAGATGATAAGTGGGAATCTTTCACAACTGCAATGGATCTTTATATGGATATGCAAATCCTTGATCTAACCACTCTCATGGGACAACTCTAGTGAGAGAACATTGAAGCAGATATGTAGAGATCAATGTGTACTTGGGATACCTAATGTATCCAAGAAACACATGATCTATAAATGTAGTGCATGTCAGTTTGGTAAATCACACAGGTTACCCTTTACAAAGAAAGGCTATATGCATGAGGATTATTTGGAACTTTTCCACACAGATGTGTGGGGACCAAGCAAGGATCTCTTAATTTCAAGCTCAAGGTACTATGTGTCATTTACTGATGATTTCAGTAGATGGACTATCTTCTATTTCATGAAACATAAGGATGAAGTGTTCAGTCGTTTCAAAAAGTATCTTGCACTTGTTGAAAATCAATCAGGAAAGAGTTTGAAGAGGATAAGGTCAGATGGAGGAGGTGAGTACTTCAATGATTTTGATGCATTTTTGCAAGACAGAGGTATTAAGAGAGAGATCACAACTAGATATACTCCTGAGCAAAATGGAGTAGCAGAGAGGAGGAACAGATTGATTGTGGAAGCAGCTAGATCTATGCTAAATGAAAAGAAGTTGCCTAATTATTTGTGGACAGAGGCTGTGTCTACTGCCACCTATCTTATTAACAGGTTACCTTCTAATTCCTTGATGGGATGACCCCCTATGAGGCATGGCATGGTAGGAGACCATCACTTGAACATTGCAGAATATTTGGTTATGTTGCTTATGTGCATGTTTCATCTCAAATCGGAGGTAAACTAGACCTTAAGGTAGAGAAATGTATCTTCATAGGGTATGATATAAATAAAAAAGGATACAAGTTTTGTAATCCATCCAACAAAGGATTTATGGTCAGTAGAGATGTTGTGTTTGATGAGAATGACTCTTGGTTTGAAAGTGAATGCAAGAAGGTCAAATTGCCATATGACTTGGAAGAATAATTTCCAAGACTCACCAAGGAGGAACCAAGCACAATTGAAGACATTAAATCAGATGATGAGGACACCATCAACTCGGAAGAGTTTAAAGCATGAAAATCAAAAGGTAAAGTCAAGATGAAGAGGTTGGAGGACATACCAGAGTCATCCAACCAAGCCTTAAGGAGATCACAAAGAGAGAGTAAGAATCCAATCATATATAAGTATGATACTTCATTAGTCACTAAGCATTCTATTTATCTTGCTAAGGATTCATCACGTGAAGAACCCTCTTCATATGAAGAAGCAAGTACCAAAGCAGAATAGAAGGATGCTATGGATGAAGAAATAGAAACACTCCAAGAGAATGACACTTGGGATCTAGTACCCAAGAAAGCATCAATGAATGTAATTGGTTCTAGGTGGATTTACAAAATCAAAAGGAACTCAGATGGATCCATAAAGAGGTATAAAGCTAGGCTTGTGGTAAGGGTTTTGCACAAACCCAAGGAGTAGATTATGAAGAAACTTTTTCACATGTGGCTAAGATGTCAACCATCAGAATATTGGTAAGTGTAGCTGCATCTAGAAATTGGAATATGTATCAACTAGATGTAAAAAATGCGTTTCTCAATGGGTGGATTTCAGAGGAGGTTTACATGGCTCAACCTCCTGGATATGAAGATCCAAACAAGGTAAATCATGTATGGAAATTGAAGAAAGCTCTTTATGGTTTGAAGCAGGCACCTAGGGCATGGAAATATAGGTTAACAACCTATCTTCAAGACCAAGGATTCATGATGAGCACGGCAGATTCTTCTCTGTTTGTCAAGAGGAGTAATTAAAAAATGATATATTTATGTGTATATATAGATGACATTGTTCTTATAGGTAGTGACGCCAATGGCATCAAACAAATAAAAAACCAGATGATGCAGGAGTTTAAGATCAGTGACCTAGGGGTTCTGAAATATTTTCTTCGACTTCAGTTGGTATATACTAACTCTGGAATCTACATCACTCAAAGAAAATATGTGCAAGACATGTTGAAGAAGTTCCACTTGAAGGATGCAAAAGTAGCTAGCACCCCTATGGAGGTAAATCATAAATTGAGTGCTCGTGAAGGTAAATCATAAATTGAGTGACCTAGGTTTTTTGAAATATTTTCTTGGACTTGAGTTGGTATATACTAATTCTAGAATCTACATCACTCAAAGAAAATATGTGCACGACATGTTGAAGAAGTTCCACTTGAAGGATGCAAAAGTAGCTACCACCCCTATGGAGGTAAATCATAAATTGAGTGCTCATGAAGGTGATTTGCTTGAAGACATTGCACGTTATCAAAGCATAGTTGGAAGTCTAAAGTATACAACATTAACAAGCATTGACATATGTTATGGAGTAAGTGTTCTGAGCCAATTCATGCATAAACCTAGAGCACCTCACTTGGAAGCTGCTAGAAGAATTTTGACGTATCTCAAGGGTACTCAAAATCAAGGTCTTTACTTCCCATACACATCAGATTTGGACATAAAATTGTACTAAGATGCAGATTGAGCATGATCTAAGGATGATAGAAGTACTTCTGGCTATTTATCCTTTGCACGTGATAAACCTATCTCATGGTCTTCTAAGAAGCAACCAATTGTTGCTCTATCTTCAACAGAGGCTGAATACAAGGGATTAGCAAATGCTACACAAGAAGCTATTTGGATTAGATTGCTCTACTCAGATTTGGGACTTTACACTCATTCACCAATGATCTTTGGTGATAACTCTAGTTCTTTGCATCTTGCAGCCAATCCCATTTATCATGCAAGAACCAAGAATATAGAAGTGCACTATCACTATGTTAGATAGAAACTCTTGAGCAAAGAGATTCAACTAGAATATCTATCTACAAATATGCAATGTGCTGATTTGTTAACCAAAGCACTTGATGGTACTAAACTTTGCAGGTTTAAAACCATGATTGGACTATAGGATATTCAAGAAGATTGATGAAGCAATGCAAAGCCAAGATGTTTGGCTTGAGGGGGACCTATTGGTGCAAATGCTCAAGCCTACACATTTGGCTTAGAAGAAAATATATGCAACTATCACTTGATGATGCATGTGAACCTTAGCTTGTAATCACTTGGTCATTTACCATTGTAAAAGATTAAATCTTGGAAGAATCTTGTAAACGCTTGTATCTCATGGAGGTAGGCAGAATATTAGTTACAAGTTTCAAATGAGAGAATAACTCCTAAATTATTGGAGTCACTTTTAGTTGGAGCCAAGTTTGAATTCAAATTCAAACTTAGAAGGAAACTATTATAAAAAGGTCTTTGTAAATATCGCGGCTATGTGGCCTCATTCAGAGCTCTCTCCTTGATCATTTGTAGACGTTGAGTGGCTCACACCATATCTCACTCAATCCATCATCATTGAGCACCATTACAATGCCAATGATTTATTACAATCATGTCATATAGTACATATAGCTCATTGAACATCTCTATCTACCTCTGTGCTATGACTACTCAGAACATTCAACTTTCTCTGATCATATCTCGATGAATTCTTAACCATTTTTCATAATCTTTGGCTTGTTGCAACCAACTTAAAGTCTATTTTGTGCTATCAAAATTTCAAGGCATTTGGGTAGCCATCTGGGAGAATTTGTCGTCGAAGTTCTCATTGGTCATTCACTGGTTAGTCCCTAAAAAGTTGGGGGTAAGCTTTGGATTGCTAAACTTATTTCTAAAAGCATAGTTTATAATTTTAGATGATTCCACTTGCAATCATTAGCTATCTAAGCTAATTGAATTCTCTCAAAAGGAATTTCATCAATTGTCATTGTATTGTGAGCTCTGAGCAAAAGAAGCAGTAGGTGTTTGGACTAAAATAGCAAGTTGTGTGACACTAGCTATTCATGAAGTAGTCTGTTTTGATTCGATTGTTTCAAACATCACCTCCAAAGTACATAGATAATTTCTTGGTGTCATTTGCAAGCTAAAAGGGCCTACCATATAACTCTAAAGTGTATTAGGGGAGGTACAAAGAAGTTTTTAGCAATACCACCTCACTTCCTTGAGGTATTCATCCATCCCTCACAACAGTAGCTCATGTATATCTTGGTTGAGCAAGAAGCAACCTACTCTGGCCACTTCTAGTTGTGAGGCTGAGTATCGAGAAACTTTTAGAATGATTGTTGAGCATGTGTGGGTTAGATGCCTTATGGTTGATTTGGGTATTGGTCAATCTTATGCAATCACCATCTTCACACATAGTTTTGCAACTCTTTCTTCAAGCCAACATGAGGTACTTGTCATTTCAAGTTGTTGCATACATGTTTTGCATTAACAAAATCATTAAAAAATCATTCAATTTTCTTTCACTTCATTTTTATATTTGCACTTTAAAAAGCACAAAAAACATTCAAATTCTTTCAAAATTGCTCGTAAATTTTCACTTTTAAATTTGCATATGTGCATTGTAAAAACACAAAAATAATATTTTTTTTGTTTTCAAGTTTTGCATTCATATTTTCACTCCAAAAACATATAAGAAAGACTCAAAAACACATTTTCTTTCAAGTTGTTTGCACTCATGCACTTCGAAAAGACTACAAAAATAACTCAAAAATACATTTGTTTTCAAGTTTCTCATTCATATTTTACTTCAAAAATATAAAAAACTCTCCTAAAAATCAATTTTCTTCATTTTTTTCTTTACGTTTTCATCAATTGAACATCCATTACAAAACATAAGTGAACTATGGGCAAAAAGGGCTTTATAAAAGACACCACACAAGACATAGAATCTAGTCTGAATGCATTAATTGAAAAAAGGTCTTAGAATATGATGAGCAATTTAAAGAAACGGATATTAGAGAAAATGCATCTATTCAATAAAAATTTGAAATAATCTTAAATCTAACTCAAAAAATAGATGAAACCTCTTAAAGAATATAAACAATGGATAATAGTTTTAAAATGTTGAAAGAGATGTTTGATCATCAAGTATCAAGTTTGAAAAAAAAAATTAGGATGCTTATCCACCTAAGTGAAAGAAATCCAATCTTCAAGAATAAACATGAACATAAACTACAAGTCCAAAGTATGTCTACTCATATTATTGATAATAAACATTCAATTAACCATAGAAAATGCATCCTCATGGTTATACAAGGAAGATCAAATAGGTTTCAAGATCGACCTACAAGATGTTCTGATATGATCAACTTGGTCATAAGCTATGGGATTGTATTGCATATGAAAATGCTTGTGGATATAAATTGGTTACTAAACTTGAAAGAAAATTCACCTTTGGACTTGAATTTAGGTAGAGATGGGAGGATACAATATTTTGAACAAACCTCTTATGTCTTTTCCTATTAGCTTATGTCTTTTCCTTAATAGCTAGTGGATTTTTTCATCTATCTTCTTTCGGTATCCTATCTATCTCCTTCCCTTTCCACCCACTCCCACTACTACTACCACCACTACCATTTTCCTCTTGCTACTCATAGGCATTATGCTACTAACTTCTTCTACATCCTATCACATAGGGATTGTCCTCCCTTATCCTTTCTATGCCACTTCTCTAGGCAAAGAATGGCAAAAGATCACTTTATAACACTTACCTAGGCGACCAACTCTTTTGCACCTTCATCTGGTGAACCATTCTCCTCCTTCCCACTTCTTTGGGAAACCTCTCCTCCACTTTTCCCTTCCCACTTCTTTGGGTCACCTCCCCTCCTCCTCCCTCTAATGCTAGCATGGGCAACCTCTCCTACACTTTTCCATTCCCCCTTCTTTAGGAGACCTCTCCTCCACTTTTCCCTTCCACTTCCTTGGGCGACCTCTCCTCCACTTTTCCCTTCCACTTCCTTGGGCGACCTCTCCTCCACTTTCCCTTCCCACTTCTTTGGGCCGCCTCCCCTCCTCCCTTTAATGCTAGCATGGGCAGCCTCTCCTCCACTTTTTACTTCCACTTCTTTGGGCGACCTCTCCTCCACCTTTCCCTTCCACTTCCTTGGGCAACCTCTCCTCCACTTTTCCCTTCCACTTCTTGGGCAACCACTCATCCACTTTCCCCTTCCCACTTCTTTGGGCCACCTCCCCTCCTCCTCCCTCTAAAGCTAGCATGGGCAACCTCTCCTCCACTTTTCCCTTCCACTTCTTGGGCGACCTCTTCTCCACTTTCCCCTTCCCACTTCTTTGGGCCACCTCCCCTCCTCCTCCCTCTAAAGCTGGCATGGGTGATCTCTTCTCCACTTTTCACTTCCCACTTCTTTGGGCGACCTCTCCTCCACTTTCCCCTTCCCACTTCTTTGGGCCACCTCCCCTACTCCTCCCTCTAAAGCTAGCATGGGCGACCTCTTCTCCACTTTTCCCTTCCACTTCTTGGGCAACCTCTCCTCCACTTTTCCTTTCCCACTTCTTGGGCGACCTCTCCTCCATTTTCCCCTTCCCACTTCTTTGGGCCACCTCCCCTCCTCCTCCCTCTAAAGCTAGCATGGGATACCTCTCCTCCACTTTTCCATTCCCACTTCTTTGGGCGACCTCTCCTCCACTTTCCCCTTCCCACTTCTTTAGGCCACCTCCCCTCCTCTCCCCTCTAAGTGTTGAATAGGCCTCCACCCCTCCTCCTCCCTCTAAAGCTAGCATGGGAAACCTCTCCTCCACTTTTCCGTTCCCACTTCTTTTAGTGACCTCTCCTCCACTTTCCCCTTCACACTTCTTTGGGCCACCTCCCCTCCTCCTCCATCTAAAATAGCATGGGTGAACTCTCCTCCACTTTGCCCTTCCACTTCTTTGGGCGACCTCTCCTCCACTTTCCCTTCTCACTTCTTTGGGCAACCTCCCCTCCTCCTCCCTCTAATGCTAGCATGGGCAACCGCTCCTCCACTTTTCCATTCCCACTTCCTTGGGCGACCTCTCCTCCACTTTTCCCTTCCCACTTCTTTGAACGACCTCTCCTCCACTTTCCCCCTTCCCATTTCTTTGGGCGACCTCATCTCCTCCTCCCTCTAAAGATAGCAAGGGCGACATCTCCTCCACTCCACCCCCTTCCCCTTCTTGGGCGTCCAAACCTCCCTCTCCCTCATGCCAGGGACCATCCCTGCTCTCCTTCCCTCATACACACTTGGGTGACATTCCTCCAAGTTTTCTTAGTTGAGTTCCCCCGAACCCTCAAAGGGGCAACCTCCGCTTCTCCTCCCTCTAGTATGAATAGGGCCACCTCCCCTCCTCTCCCCTCTAAGTATTAAATAAGGCCACCTCCCCTCCTCTCTCCTCTAAGTGTTGATTAGGCCACCTCCCCTCCTCCTCCCTCTAGTGTGACTAGGGCCACCTCCCCTCCTCTCCCCTCTTGTGTTGACTTGGGCCACCTCCCCTACTCCTCCCTCTAAGTGTTCACTAAGGCCACCTCCCCTCCTCTCCCCTCTCATGTTGACTTGGGCCACCTCCCCTCCTCCTCCCTCTAAATGTTCACTAAGGCCACCTCCCCTCCTCCTCCCTTTAGTGTGACTAGGGCCACCTCCCCTCCTCTCCCCTCTTGTGTTGACTTGGGCCACCTCCCCTCCTCCTCCCTCTAAGTGTTCACTAAGGCCACCCCCCCCCCTCCTCCTCCCTCTAAGTGTTTACTAAGGCCACCTCCCCTCCTCCCTCTAGCCTCCCTAAAATCTCAATGTTAACCTCTCTTCCCTCACTTCTAGCATTGGTGACCCCAACCTCTCCAACTTCCCCAACTTCTTACTTTGCCTGAATGATCGACCTCTCCACCCTCCCTCATCTGGGCAACTTCTCCACCTCTCCACCCCATTAATCCTCAAATTGGGCCTCTCATCATCAATTGGGTGACCACTCAATCTACACCTATATCCTCTTATCCACCACTCTACCCTTTCCCTCCATGACCTCCTACCACCTCTCATCTCCCATCCACCACCTAACCTTTCCCTCCATGGGTGACCTCTCTACCTCTGTTCATCATTGATCCTCCACTTCACCCTTCCCCAAAGGGCAAACCCTCCACCTTACCCCACCTCTCCTCATCTTCAAGTGAACTACATCTCCCCTCCCTCTCCCTCTCCCCTCCCTCTCCCTCTCCCCTCCCTCTCCCTCTCCCCTCCCTTTCCCTCATGGTAAGGCGACCTCCCCTACACTCCTCCTTCTCCCCTCCATCTCCCTCATGCTAAGGCAACCACCCCTCCACTCCTCCCCTCATACACCATGGGCGACCACTCCTCCAATTTGCCACTAACTTGGGCGACCACCCCTCCACTCCTCCCCTCATACACCTTGGGCAACAACTCCTCCAAATTTGCCTAACTTGGGCGACCACTCCTCCAAATTTGCCTAACTTGGGTGACCACTCCTCCGATTTTCCACTAACTTGGGTGAGCTCTCTGCCTCCCCTCACCATCATCAAGGCAACCACTCCACCTCCCCTCCTCCTCAATTGGGCGATCTCTCCAACTCTCCACCTCCCACATCCCAAATTGGGCGACCTCTCCACCTCCCCTCATCCTCAAATTGGGCCACCTCTCCACCTCCCCTCATCCTCAATTGAGAGACCTCTCCACCTCCCCTCATCCTCAATTGGGTGACCTCTCCACCTCCCCTCACCCTCAATTGGGCAACCTCTCCAAGTCCCCTCATCATCAATTAGGCGACATCTCCACCCCCCTCATCCTAAATTAGGCGATTTCCACCTCCCTTGCTCCTCAATTGGGCAACCTCCCCACCTCCCTTCATCCTCAATTGGGCGACAACCCCACCTCCCCTCATCCTCAATTGGGCGACCTCTCCACCTCCCTTCATCCTCAATTAGAGACCTCTCCAACTCCCCTCATCCTTCATTTGGGCAACCATCCCCACTCCTTTCTCGGAACCACCTCTTGTTCCACCCCTTTCCTTCTAGACTCTTATGACCAATCCTTCCTAAATCTAAGTCCCTAACCCATATCTGAGACCACCAACTATGCCACGGCCTCCTCTTGTTATAACTGCATTTTGCTCTCATGTAAATGTTTTCTTGTTGCAACAACTGAGTATTGTACTCCCTTATCTCTCTGAGACGGAGAGACACTAGTGGCCGGCAACCTGTAGAATAAATGTTTTGAAGGACAAAGTAAATGATGGCACCAAGGGACCAAATATCAAACTGGGTGCCGAGACGTCCAAAATCTAGAGTTGGGTGCCAAGACGTCCAAAAGCTGGAGTTGGGTGTCAAGACGTCCAAAATCTTCGGTGGCAAGACGTCCAAAATTTGGAGTTGGGCGCCAAGACGTCCAAAATCTAGTTGGGCGCCAAGACGTCCAAAATCTGGAGTTGGGCGCCAAGACGACCAAAATCTGGAGTTAGGCACCAAGACGTCCAGATGATAGAGTTGGATGCCAAGACTCCTAAGTTCTGGAGATAGAGGACGGCATGCCAAATTCATCAAGATGACAAGCAAACCTGACAAGGCGGCCAAGTGGGCCCCAGCCACTCATCATTACACGACAAAGTCTGGTACTAGCGGCCATGCTGACAATTGAAACTGCCTAGCGCATTAACTTCCCATTACTCTCATGTAACAGACTCTCCTATTGTAACCGGTTCCTCACCTCTCTCCTATAAAAAGGGGAAACCTCAAAGAGAAGAGAATATAGCATATAGTGCACACTATAGGAGACTATAGTTGAGAGTGAGTGCAAGCTTAGAGCTCGTAGAGACCCGCTTATGTTGTTTGCTTATGCTACTTATGTCAGAATACTTGGAGGTTGAATTTTGTTGTTCATTGTTGTGTTTGTAGGATAAGTGGTATGATTATCTAATGGCTTGTACAGATTGTGTTACATTTCGTTGTCCTAAGTTGTGTTGTCTTCTGCTCTATTCTGCAAGCATGCATGGTGTTGTTGTGACTCTTACTCCTAAGTGCAGTTTGTAGTAGTGATACACAAGCTTGGTGATAAGTGTCTATAATGGTAATGTGCTTCATGTGCTTCATGTGCTTACATGTGCTCCAGGAGTAGTGCATTTTGCATTCCCTGCACCCACACACTTCACTTCACCACCTACACTCAACCAAGATATACATGAGCTACCAAGCATGAAGCAAAAGCCACTAGTGGACACACGAGTGTCATAGCAACCAGCCCAATCAGAGTCAAAAAAGCATGCAAATCTGGCGATAGTGATCCCCACTTGGGATAAAACAACCCAAGTAGCCGAGTACCAGTCAAGTAGCAAAAGATGCGCTTAACCGTCTGCCAATGCTTGACTCCTAGGCAATGCATAAATTTGCTCATCTCTGAGACAACAAACTGAATATATGGCCGAGTAATACATAAGCAAATCAAGCATCCAACAGCCTGCTCATAGAGAACAGCATAAAATGCATCTCCGGCATCATGAAGTCTCAATCGTAAACCTGTCTCCATAGGAGTGGCAATAGGCTTAGAGTCTTCAAGGCCAAAACGCTGCAATAATGTGTCAATATATTTTGTTTGACACAAATCCATTCTACCATCAACTTGCATAAACTGAATGCCCAAATAGTGATGCAAATGCCCCAAATCAGACATCTCAAATGAGGCATACAAATCAGTCTTAAAATCAGCAATATGCCTCTCATGAGGACCACTGAGCAGCATGTCATCAACATAAACCACAATGATCAAAAGTACATCATTAGCATACTTAACATATAAGGTGCTTTCAATTGGACTATTCTCAAAACCATGTGTAATCAGATAGGCATGCACACCTGGTTTTCATGCCCTTTCTACACAAAGCGATGGGGCTGAAAAACATACACTTCTTCATGCAATTCACCATTCAGAAATGCAGTTTTAATGTCCAACTGATGTATATTCCAACCATGATGAGCTGCAAGTGCACAGATACTCCGAACAGTAGTCATATGGCATGTAGCTGCAAAGGTCTCATCAAAATCAATGCCTCTTTCTTGTGCATAACCCTTTGCAACAAGCCTAGCCTTATACCTGTCAACTGTACCATCCGGTTTACACTTCAACTTGTAAACCCACTTAGTGCCAATGGCCTTCTTTCCAGGAAGCAAGTCCCATAAAGACCAAGTACCATTCTTCATTATAGCATCATATTCAGAGTGCATAGCAGCCATCCAATTTTCTGAATTTTGTGCTTGATCAAATGAAACAAGCTCATTCTCATCATAGAGACTAGATGCAGCGATAGCATAGCAATCTGATGCAAAAGAGGCACTATGAGAGCCTCAACGAGTATGATATGACAGAGGTGCATCTAATTTTCTGTCCTGCAAAGTCTGCACCAGCCATTTTGGCATAGTTTTTGCCTGCTCAATATCAGCTCTCTCATCAACTAGTGCATCATGTAAATCTGCATCAGAAATGGAATCATCAACATCATCACATGAAACCTGCAAAGGTTGAGAAGTTGCCTCATTAGGACCAACGCTAGACTGTCAACCTATAAAAAGAGGAAGCAAAGTATCATACATGTCTTTGGAGCTAACAAATATCTCCTTCGTACATGAAGCAATGATTGAATAGCATCTTCCACAAAAACATCACGGCTAAATAGAATGTGTTTAGTCTGTGGATGATACAGACGATACCCTTTACTTTCAGAATTGTATCCAACAAAAATACATTTTACTGTTTTATCATCCAATTTTCTATGATGTTGTTCAAGCACTAATGCATATGCCAAACAACCAAAAACACGCAGATGAGCAATAGATGGTTTGCGATCATGCCAAGCCTCATATGGAGTGATAGATTGCAGTGCTTTAGTGGGACACATGTTAAGTACGTATGTTGCACACATGATAGCCTCAAGCGAAAAACTATGTGGTAAAGCCTGACTCTTGACCATACATCTCCCCATCTCCATGAGTAACTTGTTCTTTCATTCAACACCTCCATTCTGTTGAGGTGTATACGGCACTGTATACTGGTGTTTTATCCCAAGCTCAATCAGAAATGCATTAAAATCAGAAGACATATATTCCCCCCCTCGATCTAAACGGAGGGTGCCCATTTTACATGCTGACAGATTTTCAGCCAAAACCAAAAACTGTTTGAATTCAGCACATGAACACTTTGGACTTTGCCTTCAATGGATATACCCATGCATGCCTAGAAAAATCATCGATGAAAGTCACAAAGTAAAGATAATTTCCAAAAGAAGGTGTCCGCATAGGACCCCATACATCACTATGTACAAGCTGCAATTTCTGAGTAGCCCGAACTAAACCATCTTTTGGAAAGGAGGAACGCTGCATTTTGCCCAAAATACAGCCTTCACAAACATGTTTTCCCGGTGCCTCAAGTTTGGGCAAAGAGGACACCATTTCAGATTTTTGCATGCGTAGCAAACTAGCAAAATTCAGATGATCAAAGCGTGCATGCCAAAGCTTTGCATCTGACATAGCTTGAGAATCATGTACTGCACATGCCAAAGCATTTACATTTCTTTCATAGTCTATGAGCTTATACAATCCACGACATAGAATGCCAAAAGCAATAATCACGTCGCCATTTGACATATCATGAACAGTACATCTGTCATAAACAAATTTCACAACCAAGCCAATCTTGGCTAATGCAGAAACTGATAACATATTTTTCTTGATCCCTGGCACAAACAAAGCATCTCACAAAGTGAAAGAACTACCATCAACAATAGTCAAAATGATCTTACCAACTCCCATAACAGGATAAGAGGAGTTGTTGGCGCATGTAACAGTATTCCCTGTAGGGGCACACTCGAGTGAAGAGAAGAAACTACGCTGCGAGGTAATATGTTTGGTCGCCCCATTGTCAAAGTACGAAACATCTGAGTCTGCACTGCTCATGAGAAGATGGGTCAAAACTGCAAACAGTAGTAAACGCCCATTTTTCTTCCCGCACAAGATTAGTAGACTCCACTTTTGGTGTAGAGGCTTCTACGACAACCATTCCAGCCTCTTTTTCCTTTACCTCTTTAGCAGCCAGCTTTGGACAGTTCTTTATGATATGATCATTCCCTTTACAGTACTTGCAAAACAATTTCTGCTTTTCTAATTTTTCCTCATCTTTATCTTGGTTCTTCGAATGTGCAGCATTTGCAGATTTCTGCTTACTAGTAGAAGAGCTCCATTTTCCTTTGCCCTTCTGAGTAGCCAGAAAATCTTGATCTGCAACACGCATAATGGATATGTTATGCCTGGACTGATCTTCCTGCAATAGAACAGAGACTAACTCCTCAAATGATAAGGCATTTGGATTGCCTTTAATCATCAACCGAAGTGTAGAAGCAAAACTTTGATATGAATCAGGAAGACCATTCAGAACGGTCTGCACAAGTGAGCTATCTGGTATAACTTCATCAACAGAAATCAATTGTTCCTTCAAGTCTTTGATCTTTGTTAAAAAATTATCCATAGAATCACCTTCGTTCATGTGCTCACTCTCGAATTGTTCTTGGAGGTAAGCAACACGAGCCTCATTCCTAACTTGGTACAATGTGGTAAGTATATCCCAAGCATCCTTAGCTGTTCTACAAGAGCGAATGTGTGGAATAATGGCACGTTTGACAGACAAAGCTATCAATGCATGTCCCTAGGCATCTCTACCATCCCAACAAATCTGCTCTGCAGTAGGTGCAGCAGAAACCGCAGCACGAACAAGAATATGCAAAATATCATCATCTTCGACACCTTCTGCCTCAGCATCTGTACCTGCAGTTGTAACAATTGGAGGTGTGATAGGACACTTTTCAACACCCTGCACAATGTTCCACAATCCTTTTGCAACCAATACATATCGCATCATATAAGCCCATAACAGGTAGTTGGTACCATCCAACTTATCCTCAACAGCCAACATACGGAATACATCACTGCTTTCAGCCATGGTCGGTGGCTAAAATACCTTGATGTAGAAAATTGGTTGTATCTCAAAAAGTTGAACAGAACTGCCCAGATGAATTCCGCTAAACCTGTAGCAGACTTCGAGACGCTTATACTGACGAACAGAAACTGGTATATACCTTTGGCACAAAAAGACCAAATAGCCTACACACCCACTGTGATAGTGCGTTCGGAGGCAAGAGGAGATTATATTGCTGCTTTGTGGACTTCCGCAAAGCATTTGACACCGTTCCCAGGGGACGACTCTTCAGACAACTACTTGATATCAGAGCCCTAGAGATGATATGGGGGATCTATGCCTTATACGAGAGAGTATCTGGCAGAGTCAGATGTTCGGGGGGCTTATCTCATCCACTTGCTAGCACTATCGGGGTGAAGCAAGGATGCCCTCTTTCACCCACCCTCTTTGGTCTCTACTTTGATGAGATAGTAGACTACATACAGCATCAGGGGGGTGATGGCATTGAGGTACGCGGGTCCACTGTCCGTATTCTTTTATATGCTGATGATATTGTACTGGTTTCAGAGTCTGCAGAAGGTCTACAGCATCATCTACATGGCCTAGATGACTTTTGCACACAGAGAGGGTTATATGTGAACCTTGGTAAAACCAAGGTCATGATCTTTCATACATCAGCATAGGTACGCAGACATAGCTTGCTCATGGCAGCGGGTGGACCGATTGAGGTGGTCGGATCATATGTTTACTTGGGAGTGACATTTACAGCAGCATCAGGGGTCTTCTCTATGTCTCAGGCAGCACGTGACCGCATCACACGTGGGTATGCAGCACTTGGCTTGATGGAGAGACAGTGCCACCGGACATCATTTCAGGAGCCCCGCACAAAAGGGTGGCTCTTCGACACTTTGGTTACACCAACGCTCATGTATGGGGCAGCCATATGGGGACCAGGATTAGCCACATCAGTATGGACAGCATTAGAGAGGCCACAGATACTCATGATTTCCAGACTTATCCGGAGCAAGCCTTCAGTACCACATGATATCATTAGAGCAGAGCTCGCTCCACCACCGATGCTAGTTGAGGCACTATTCCAGACATTACACAGACTCCGCAGCATGGATATAGAGTGCATTGCTTATCGAGCTTTCCAAGCATCACGGGACATGGCATTAGCAGGAGACACCTCCTCATGGTATGCACAGACACGAGACTGGCTTGCCCACCATGGCTTTGACATAGACAGGCTACCACCACTACAGTACAACTCACATGCACCCACCTACTCGCTCTCTCATCAGGAGAGGAAATAGGATCATTCGTCAGGAGATATGGCATACATACATACAGAGGACATGGGTGAGCCCTAGGGGTACATTGCCACCGAAAATGCTCTATTACCGTGAGCATTTTCTACATATATCGGACGAGGGCTTCATCGAAATTCCGAGATACATGCAAACATATCTACCCCACCAGCTTAGAGTCGTCATTGGGCAGCTCCGGGTTTCATCACATCAGCTCGAGATTGAGAGGGGTCGATCCAAGAGAGTCCCCTGTGAGGAGAGGTGGTGCCCAGTATGCGAGACAGAGGTAGAGAGTGAGGAGCATTTTGTTATCAGATGCGGAGCATATGTAGACCTACGAGCACAGTTCCAGATAGAGGAGTCACTCCAGTTATGCATGACTATGGGAGACCAACGACGCTTGGGACGCTTCCTCGCAGCAGCATACGAGATGCGAGATCGGTCACTCCAGCCCACACATCAGCCACGGGTGAGTACGCAGCAGACCATTACCCAGTTTTTTCAACGAGCTGAGCTACATCAGAGAGGTCCATCTATAGGGCTCACGCTCTACCAGACAGCAGCACAGAGAGCACGGCACCGACCATGCATGGGCAGATATCATTGACCACAACTATATCAGGAAGATATCTCATGCATCAGGACAGCCTACAACCACATGATGGAGCATAGGCGCACCAGCACTCCATGGGTTGTCTTCCTTCAGGAGGCACTCAGACCACCCCCGATGTACCACATACTACACCCAGCTCCACCCATTCACCGGTAGCTAGGGTGTTTTACTCACACTGTTACTCACATGTCCCCCATGTATTAGGTGGCCACTATCTGCGGAGTCAGAGCCACATCTCCCCATCCTTTTCCAGATTTATATATATCTTTGTGTCGCAATATACCTTTTATTTCATTTCATCCTCTACACAGGGTTACTACACTTGTACATGGTTTTTGCCTCATAGGCCAAGTTTGGCCTCTAGAAGACGTTAATATGACTCTCTCTCTCTCTCTCTCTCTCTCTCTCTCTCTCTCTCTCTCTCTCTCTCTCTCTCTCTCTCTCTCTCTCTCTCTCTCTCTCTCTCTCTCTCTCTCTCTCTCTCTCTCTCTCTCTCTCTCTCTCTCTCTCTCTCTCTCTCTCTCTCTCTCTCTCTCTCTCTCTCTCTCTCTCTCTCTCTCTCTCTCTCTCTCTCTCTCTCTCTCTCTCTCTCTCTCTCTCTCTCTCTCTCTCTCTCTCTCTCTCTCTCTCTCTCTCTCTCTCTCTCTCTCTCTCTCTCTCTCTCTCTCTCTTCGTGCTTCGTTGCTTGATTGATAGCGCGAAGGCGAAGAAGCAGAGACTATATTGTTGCTTTGTGGATTTCCGCAAAGCCTTCGACATGGTCCCGAGAGAGAGACTACTACGGAGGCTCTAGGAGTTACATCTACCATTAGACATGCTATGGGCCATCCATGCTTTGTATGCACGAGTCACAGGCACGGTACGCTGCCCAGCGGCCTATCAGACAGCCTTGTTAGCACCATTGTTGTGAAACAAGGTTGCCCTCTCTCAACCACTCTCTTCGGTCTCTACATCGACGAGATCACGGAGTATATACAGCAAGCAGGAGGGCTAGGAGGAGACCTCGGAGGTATGCCAATACACATCCTGTTATATGCTGATGACATTGTCTTGCTTTCAGAGTCACAGGAGGGGTTGCAGTCACATTTGCAGGAGCTCGATACCTTCTGCATGGAGAGAGGACTCACAGTGAAGCTTGGCAAGACCAAGGTCATGATCTTCCATACCTCCACGACAGTACGCCATCGCGCCTCTTTCACTGAAGCTCGACGACAGATAGAGGTAGTGGACTCCTACGTCTACCTAGGTGTCACCTTCTCGGGGAGCACAGGGGTATTCTCCATGGCACAGGCAGCGAGAGATAAATTGACGCGAGGCTATGCGGCACTTGCAGGATTAGAGAGACGTTGCTTTCAGACACATTTTCAGGAGCCCCGGACTAAGGGGTGGCTCTTTGACACTCTAGTGACACCCGCATTGATGTACGCATCAGTAGTATGGGCACCAAGGATCACGGAGGCGATGTGGACGCCAATTGAGAGTCCCCAGGTCACCATGATCTCACGCTTGCTGCGCAGCAAGCCCTCTGTTCCACATGACATTATACGAGCTGAGCTTGGCACACCACCGATGCTAATGGAGGCCCTCTTCCAGTTGGTGACCTTTATTCTGAGAGTTAGAGATCTCCCCACCAGCCGACTCACCAGGCTTGCATTTGAGAGCTCTAGACATTTAGCAGAGACAGGGCATGAGAGAGTATGGTATGCACAGACTTCCCGATGGTTAGCAGACCATGGCATTAGCATTACGGATCTCCCCCCTTTTCAGTATGACCTCTCTTCCCCCCACATTACCCTGTATCGTTCAGAGAGGAATAGGATCATTCGTCAGGACCTACTACAGATACACGTCAGGGAGACATGGATAGCACCACGGGAGCCTCTTCCCACAAAGGGGAAACACTACAGAGAGCACTTCCTCACGGTGACGACGGATGGTTTCATTCAGAGACCACGATACATGGATACATACATGGCACCAGCTCAGAGAGTGCCCATTGGGAAGCTCAGAGTATCATCACACCAGCTCGAGATTGAGGTTGGGCGAGCGACACATACCCCGAGGGACGAGAGATTGTGCAGGATATGCCGAGAGGAGGTAGAGGACGAGGAGCACTACACATATAGATGCCAAGCATATGAGGACATCAGAGACCGCTACCCACAGCTCTTCAGGGGGCCTAGAGAGATCGGGGCTTTATTGGGGACAAAGGACCCGCGCCCTCTTGGTCCTTTCCTAGTAGAGCTCAAGCAGCGAAGTGCATCACTTCTCCAGCAGCGGATGGAGATACACCTTGCCCCCCCCCCCCCCTCAGACTTATATTACAGATTTCTTCAGACCCACAGCCACTCGAGGACCAAGCTCAATGCGGGGTGTCACATTACACAGAGCACAGGAGCTTAGACGACAGCGTTGACGACCAAGACCCCCACTCCGGAGAGCTCGTCCACATCAGAGAGAGATTCAGGCGATTCACGCACGCCATGACATGGAGATACGGAGACGTCAGCAGCGCACCCCTATCGATTTGGATGTTCAGAGCATTTTGAGGATTGCCATGATGCCTTACCCAAGGACACATTATATCCTACACCCACTCTAGGCATTTAGTGGGTTGTGATACCATCGAGCCTCCCCTCCCTATGCAAATCATATTTGTATCTCACCCATTGAGCATATAGAGTGCATACCCATAGCACCCCACACCCTTGATGCCAGCTACTATCCCTCCTTTTATACCCGTTTGCAGTACTCACACTTTATTTTCGTTTTGGATCACAGTGGATTGGATCATACTGATGTATATGTTTTGTCTCATAGGCCGATTTTGGCCTCTAATAGACGTTAAAAAGTCTTTTCTTTCTCTCTCTCTCTCTCTCTCTCTCTCTCTCTCTCTCTCTCTCTCTCTCTCTCTCTCTCTCTCTCTCTCTCTCTCTCTCTCTCTCTCTCTCTCTCTCTCTCTCTCTCTCTCTCTCTCTCTCTCTCTCTCTCTCTCTCTCTCTCTCTCTCTCTCTCTCTCTCTCTCTCTCTCTCTCTCTCTCTCTCTCTCTCTCTCTCTCTCTCTCTCTCTCTCTACAGTGTAGTGGCATGGCGACATTTGAGAGAGAGGAGACAGCAGACACCTATCCGAGACCAGAGCACTTGGCATAGCTATGCACGGAGCCTATACGAGATCCCAGACCAGCCTCCCATTCCCAGACCGCAGAGCTCACGTCCTACTACCTCTCACTTCTTCACACCCACTATGGTGGGACGCGCTATTGCCCGGCTGCAGCATGGCAGGGCCCATGATCATTTCGGTTTACATGCAGAGCACCTCATCTATGGAGGCACGACTCTCGCACCGCTCATTGCCCATCTCTTCAACCGTGCATTGGTTGAAGGGTTCCCAGACTCATGGACTGAGCACACCATAGTGCCCATTCATAAGTAAGGTGATACTATGGATCCAGCTACATATCGGATGATCATGATTGGCGCTATATTGGACAAGTTATATGGGGCGGTACTAGAGACAGAGTTGAGTACTCTCGCTGAGAGGAAGGGCATCAGGGCTCCAGGACAGGCAGGTTTCAGACGAGATTACTCTACCATTGACCACATCTTCACTCTGAGATGCCTGATCGACCAGGCCAGGGTGAGGAAGAGGAGATTATATTGTTGCTTTGTGGACTTCCGCAAAGCATTTGACACTATTCCCAGGGATCGACTCTTCAGACGACTACTTGACATCGGAGCTCCGGAGGAGATGATATGGGGGATCTACGCCTTATACGAGAGAGTATCTGGTAGAGTCAGATGTCCAGGGGGCTTATCTGATCCACTTGCTAGCACTATCGGGGTGAAGCAAGGATGTCCTCTCTCACCTACCCTCTTTGGTCTTTACATTGATGAGATAGTGGACTTCATACAACAGCAGGGGGGAGATGGCATTGAGGTACACGGGTCCACTGTCCATATTCTTTTATACGCTGATGATATTGTATTGGTTTCAGAGTCTGCAGAAGGTCTACAGCATCATCTACACGGCCTAGATGACTTTTGCAGACACAGAGGGTTATCTGTGACCCTTGGTAAAACCAAGGTCTTGATCTTTCATACATCAGCACAGGTACGCAGACATAGTTTGTTCACAGCAGCAGGTGGACCGATCGAGGTGGTCGGATCATATGTTTACTTGGGGGTGACATTTACAGCAGCATCAGGGGTCTTCTCTATGGCTCAGGCAGCCGGTGACCGCATCACACATGGGTACGCAGCACTAGCTTTGATGGAGAGACAGTGCCACCAAGCATATTTTCAAGAGCCCCGCACAAAGGGGTGGCTCTTTGACACTTTGGTTACGCCAACGCTCATGTATGGGGCAGCCATATGGGGACCAGGATTAGCTACATCAGTATGGACAGCATTAGAGAGGCCACAGATCCTCATGATTGCCAGACTTATCCGCAGCAAACCTTCAGTACCACATGATATCATTAGAGCAGAGCTCGCTGCACCACCGATGCTAGTTGAGGCACTATTCCATACAGTATGCCTATTACACAGACTTCGGAGCATGATTACAGAGCGCATTGCTTATCGTGCTTTCGAGGCATCACGTGATATGGCATTAGCAGGCGACACCTCCTCATGGTATGCACAGACACGAGACTGGCTTGCCCACCATGGCTTTGACATAGACAGGCTACCACCACTACAGTACGACTCTCATGCACCCACCTACTTGCTCTCTCATCAAGAGAGGAATAGGATCATTCGTCAGGAGATATGGCATACATACATACAGAGGACATGGGTGAGCCCTAGGAGTACATTGCCACCGAAAATGCTCTACTACCGCGAGCATTTTCTACTTATATCGGGCACGGGCTTCATCGAGATTCCGAGATACATGCAGATCTACCTTCCCCACCACCTACGAGTCGTCATTGGGCAGCTCCGGGTTTCATCACATCAGCTCGAGATTGAGAGGGGTCGGTCCAGGGGAGTCCCCCGTGAGGAGAGGTGGTGCCCAGTATGCCAGACATAGGTAGAGAGTGAGGAGCATTTTGTTATCAGATGTCCAGCATACTTAGACCTACGAGCACAGTTCCAGATCGAGGAGTCATTCCAGTTGTGCATGACTATGGGAGACCAGAGACGCTTGGGACGCTTTCTCACAGCAGCATACGAGAGGCGAGAGCGGTCACTACAGCCCATACATCAGCCACGGGTGAGTACCCAGCAGACCATTACCCAGTTCTTTCAGCGAGTTGAGCTACATCAGAGAGGTCCATCTATAGGGCTCACGCTCCACCAGGGAGCACCACAGAGAGCACGGCGCCGACCACGCATGGGCGGATATCGTCGACCACGACTATATCAGGAGGATATCTCACGCATCAGGATTGCCTACGACCACATGATGGAGCATAGGCGTACCACCACCCCCTGGGTTGTCTTCCTTCAGGAGGCACTCAGACCACCACCGATGTACCAAATACTACACCCACCTCCACCCATCACCAGTAGCAAGGGTGTTTTACTCACATTTTGGGATCCCCCATGTATTAGGTGGCCACTATCTGCAGAGTCAGAGCCATGTCTCCCAAGCCTTTTCCAGCCCTATATAGCTTTGTGTAGCGATATACTTTTTTAATTCACTTTATCTTCTACACAGGGTTACTACATTTGTACATGGTTTTTGTCTCATAGGCCAAGTTTGGCCTCCAGAAGACGTTAATATGACTTTCTTTCTTTCTTTCTTTCTCTCTCTCTCTCTCTACACATGGTTACTACACTTGTACATGGTTTTTGTCTCATAGGCCAAGTTTGGCCTCTAGAAGACGTTAATATGACTTTCTTTCTTTCTTCTCTCTCTCTCTCTCTCTCTCTCTCTCTCTCTCTCTCTCTCTCTCTCTCTCTCTCTCTCTCTCTCTCTCTCTCTCTCTCTCTCTCTCTCTCTCTCTCTCTCTCTCTCTCTCTCTCTCTCTATATCCCTCAAGGGAGACATTCCCACACACACACCCATGATACGCCCCCCAAGCCCGAGTTGAAGAAAGCCTTCTTTTGCTTCATCCTGACACCCCGCTACTGTAGAACAAATTTTTGATGGATGGCACCAAGGAACCAAGGCATCAGTGGCCAAGGCATCAGTGGCCAAGGCATCAGTGGCCAGGGCATCAGTGGCCAAGGCATCAGAGGCCGAGGCACCACACGCCCAAAATCTGGAGTTGGGCACCAGGATGGTAGAGTTGGGCGACTGTATGCCCAAGGCAGACCTGACAAGGCGGCCAAGTGGCTGGGTCCGGGACCCAGCCACTCATCATTACACGACAAGGTCTGGTACTGGAGGCGGAGGCGGCCGGGCTGACTCTTTTCACCGCCTAGTGCATTAACTTCCCACTACTCCTATGGAACAGACCCTCCTATTGTAACCGGTTCCTCACCTCTCTCCTATAAAAGGAGAACCCTCAAGTGAGAAAGGGGGTGTGTGATATACATGAAAGGCAGTATACTGTGCACGCCATCCTGCTCATGTTAGCATTTCTGCTGCTTATGTTATTTCTTGATGCCGTTTGTGTAAGAATACCCTGAGTTTTGCATTCTGTTGTCCTTGCTTGGTATGAAGCTTGCTCGGTATAATTAGGAGTATGGTTAGCTGTGGTATGCCACGAGATAATCACTTGTCTTCTGATTATGTTACATTGGGCTTTCTAGTTAGTATGGTTTTGTGCTCTATTATGCTCCATGCTTACTGTTGCTTCGACTCTTAGCCCTAAGTGTAGTTTCTAGTGTTGATGTGAAGGCTGGTGATAAGTGTCTATTTGGGTACTGTGATTTGATGTGCTCATGTACTTACATCTTCTCCAGGAGTAGTGCATTTTGCATTCCCTACACCCACACACTTCTTTTCACCACCTACAGGTGAAAATTTGGCACGCACGGTGGGACTGGGCTTCTGGAGATTTCTCGTTATTTGAGAAATCACTTAGAATCAAGTACCTTTCCTTTGAGTAATTATCTAGGATTGAGTGCCCAGAGCCACCTTTTTCCCTCCTCCCCCTTCCTACCCTCTTGGGCGACTACCCTTTTTCCCTCCTACTCCTTCCTACCTTCGGGGGCGACTGCTCCTCATCCTCCTCAATTTTGGTGGGCGACTCTCCTCCTCTTTGGATTCTTGGGCGATTCCTCCTCCTCTGTTGGTTTCCTAGGCGACCGCCCTCTTCCTCCTCATCCTCCTTGGCTTCTGGGCGACTACTCCTCCACATCCTCTCCGGCTCCTGGCTTGGGCGACTACTCCTCCTATCCTCCGTTTTGGCCCCTTGGGCGTCAACTTCTCCTCCCCCAACTCCCCCACTGGAGTAACCTCTTTTTGGGCGAAGACTCCTCCCCGGCGACCTCTTCATTGGGGCGATTTCCTCTTTCAGAAGTAGTTCCAAAGATGGTCCATGACCCACACCAGAGCTAGCAAGGAGAAGCAGCTAAACCCTAAGAAGACACCAATCAAGTGTTATCACAGAAGACGGCCAGATCCTTACCAAACACCCATAAGAAGTCTCTCTGTTTTTGGCCTGGTCTCTAGAATAGAAGGGTTAGACTCAAGCCTAGTCTCTAGAATAGAAGGGTTAGACGACAAAACTAAAACTCAAAAGACTCTACCTCAACACACTCTTCTTAACAAGGCCATGGCAGAGGAGCTTTCCGCTCATTTGTCAAGAATCAATATCAGATTTTCTTCATTTCATGGAGGTGCTAATGAAGATCCCGAAGATCATGTACGAAGATTTCTTTCAATTTGTAAGAGCAGAGGCTTACAACAACGGCAGGACGCATTCCTTGCTCTCTTTCCATCGACTCTTGAAGGACTGGCGGACAAATGGTTCAGCCAGTACGCGGAAAACCATTTCCAGACATGGGAAGCATTGAGGACCGAGTTTACAGATGCATTCCGGCCAGGTAACTCTACAGAAAGAACCTTGGATGAACTTGAGAATCTAATCTTGCATATGGGAGAATCATTTTCAGAACTTATGACGCGGGCAAGGTCACTAGTAGCAAGATTGCCGGAACCACCAGGAGATTTCCTTGTCAAGAAGTGGGTGGAGAAGGCCTTGCCGAAATCCACCCAGCAGAAGCTAAGAGAGCTGCTGAGACCAGACGCCACTTTGAGAGAATTTGAAGCAGCTGCCACAAGGATTGAGGCTGCACGGGTTCATTTTGGAGCACATCCGGGAAAAACCTTCCCCCAAGATGAAGACATGGTGACAGCCTTGAGGAAGGAACTAGAGACCTTAAAGCTGCAAAGGAATCGAGAAGAGGACAAGGGAACTTCAGAAGGTCTCGCTCAATTACGACAAGAGCTTGAAGAACTCAAGACATTAAGGGAGGTAAGAACTGGACTGTGGTGTTCTCTGTGTAGTACCCAAGGACACACATCACAAGAATGTCCAAGGAAGCTAACATGCCAGTTTTGTGGCAAGGGTGGCCATGAGGCCAAGGATTGTTATTTTCTAAAGGGTCTTGGAAATCAAACTATGATGCCAGGACAACCTCCAGTAGCTCAATGGGTAGGAGTGGCTCAATCCTCCTTGTTGGGGCAGCCACCATTACCATCCACTACAACGCCTCCTGTAACAACTTTTTACACCAATCAAGGACCTCAATGGCAAGAAGGTAGGCCTCGTCAGAATCGACCACCTAGGCCTATAATGTGCTACAGATGTGGGGAGTATGGACACTTCCAAAGTAAATGTTCGCTTCCTGAGGATGCTCCACCATGCAAAAATTGTCCTGAAACAAGGGATCATTATACGAAGGACTGCCCAAAGTCGATGCCGTCTACAAGCACACCAGGTAACTCTTGCCCCCTGCATATGATCACAGTATCTAATGATAATGGCAATGTAGGCTCCCCAAGCGCCCGAGTAGTCCAACTTGAGGAACTTTCCGGAGTCATGACTAGGGCACAAAAACAGAAGGCAGCTTTGAAAGATGCTGCAAAAGAAGCAACAGATTCACCAAAAGACAAAGGAAAAAGGACCATGGAGCATGAACCTTCTCATGGAGCCAACCACCACCAAGACAAAGCAAAAATCTCACTGGGAAGAGTAGGAAGAGATAAAGATAGTAATGAGCAAGTTATTGACAAAGCGTATGCAGTATCTAAAGAGGACCTAAGGCACTTCCAGCATGGATCTACTTCAAGGAACAACCAAGAAGGCTTCCTCACTGCAGTTCAAGTCTTGCAGAGCACCTACCAACAGGTATCTCTATATAACTTGTTAGCAATGAGTCCTGGATTCAGAGGAGAAGTAATGGCTGCCATAAATGGGTTAGACCCTGGCACCATATTAAGTGGCGGGCAAGGCTTCACTTCTCTAATTTCCCAACAAACACCTGTACCATCAACTTATAGCTCAGAACCATCTAGGATGGCACCTCTCACTGATTACAAGAGTCCTAGACTAACTGTAAGTATCAAGGGAACTCCTTTGGTAGGAGTGATAGTTGATGGAGGATCTGGTATTAATCTGATGCCGGAGTACACCATGACATTGCTAAATCTGAAACCAACTAAAGATGCTCCTTTACAGTATCATTGGCAGACCAAAGCAAAGTAAGCCCATTAGGCATAGTGGAAAAGGTTGAAGTCATCATACATAACTTAAAATTTGTGTTGGATTTTGTGGTAATAACACTCCCTAAGGTGAAGGGAGGATTTCCTTTGTTGATAGGAAGACCATGGCTATGCCACAGTAAAGCGGTACATGACTGAGGAAGTGACACCTTATGGGTGGCCGGACCAGACAAGGTGATGAGACAACTCCAGATGGAAGGAGGAACAGATGAAGCCCTAGGTACTTCTCAAGTTGTTCTACATCCAGAGCAGAATGCACAGGAAGAAAAAAAAAATAGCACTAGAGAAGAGGAACGACGAACTATACCAGAAGGAGCAAACATTTGGGCCACTTCTCCTCCACCATGGGTTTTGGAAGATCAAGAGGTATCAGTTTCTTCTCCTCCCAACTGGGCGACTCCCTCTCCACCTCCTAATCAAACTAGGGCACCTGCTCCACCTCCTCCCAATTGGGCGACTCCACCTCCACCCCTAAATAACTGGGCGACTGAACCTTCAGTTTGGGCGCCCCCTCCACCTCCCACCAGCTGGGCGACTCCACCTCATAGTCCAAGCTGGGTGTCTCCGCCTCCGAGTAGCTGGGTCGCTCCAGAAGCTTGGGCTCCATTCTCTGCTCAAAGATCCCCACATTGGGCACCTGAATGGGCAGCTTATCCGCCACCTTGGGCTACTCCTACAATTGGCTGGGAGGCTCAATGGGCATCCGGAACGCCTCACACAGAACCATGTAAGACAACATCACATGACATCAAGGAAGAAGTTGATGAAGGAGAAAATTTATCCAATGAAGACCTAGGGGACATCATGGATTGGATAGAGGAGACCAACAATGTTACATGCTTCACGGTAGCAATCATGGATAAAGAGGCAGATGAATCTATTATTGTGGAGTCTGTAGTATTAGGCGAGCCAGCCAAAGATTTTCGAAGAGGTAAAATTCTGGAAGAAGTTGAAGGAAAAGAAAAGATTGAATCAAGCAAAACAGAAGAAAAACTAGTGGAAAGCATTTTTCCATTGGCGGAAGTTCCAGTAGGATGGACACAGGAAAAGACCGAGGAAATCATTATCAATGATAGTCCAGCATTCACAAAGCAGATGCTGTTCAAGGACGAGGAAGAGGCAATTTTGGAGCCAGTTAAAGAAGTCAACTTGGGGGAAGACGGACATCCACAGAATCTTTTACTCGCAAGTTGGTTGTGGGAACACCCTCTTCTGCTCACAGAGGTAATAACATTCATGAAGAATTTTAAAGATATATTTGCATGGAGTTACAAGGATTTGACAGGAATACCAAAAGAACTCGGAATACACACTATTCCTCTAGTGGATGAAGCTCGGCCAATTAGAGGGAAGATGTATAGGTTAAATCCCAAATATGCAGAAGCAGTCAAAAAGGAAATCCAGAAAATGGAGGAAGCAGGAATCATAGTCCCAGTAGAGCATTCAGAATGGTTGTCCTCTATGGTTATAGCACCTAAGAAGCAGCCTAATAAAATCAGAGTTTGTGTGGATTTCCGAGCATTAAATAAGGTAACCATCCCTGACGGGTTTCCCACTCCCTTTTCTAAACAAGTGATTGAAGATGTGGCGGGACATATGCTATACAGTTTCATGGACGGTTTCAGTGGATACAATCAACTGGAAATCCATCCTAACGATCAACCAAAAACAGCCTTTGTAACTCCTTGGGGAACCTATATCTACACCAAAATGGCTTTCGGTCTTAGAAATGCACCAGCCACTTTTAATAGGACGGTGTATCTAATCTTCAACAAGTTGCTCCTAAAATTCTTAAGAATTTTTATGGACTACTTTTCGGCCTTCTCTGGAGCAGCCTGCACTACTGCAGTAGAAAATGTGCCAGAACATTTGAAGCAATTAGAACAAGTGTTCTAGCGTTGTAGAGAAACAGGTTTGAAACTTAACCCTAACAAATGTCATTTTTTGGTAGCTCAAGGTACCCTGTTAGGGCATGTGGTCTCTGCAAAAGGGATGACTCCAGATCCAGATAAGGTAATGTCAATTCTCAAGCTTCCGAGACCTATAAATGCTAAAGAGGTCCAAAGCTTTCTCGGGCACACAGGATATCACCGCAAGTTTATACGCATGTATGCCGAGGCAGCACGACCACTTTCACGACTTACAAGCAAAAGTTTTCCTTTTCAATGGTTTGAAGAAGAGGAGTCAGCATTTACTTATCTAAAACAAAGGTTGGCATCTGCACCCATACTCATTTCACCAAATTGGTCAAAGACATTCCACGTGCATGTAGATGCAAGTTTGTATGCAGTAGGAGCTGTACTGACTCAACCAAGCGAGGTACACAAGTTAGATCAACCCATTCACTACGCAAGTAGACTCCTCTCAAAAGCAGAAAAGAACTATAGCACCACAGAAAGGGAAGCATTGGCTATTGTATTTGCCCTCAAAAAATTCAGGCACTATCTTTTAGGCACTACATTCACCGTAATTACGGACCATCAAGCTTTAAAATATTTGTTGAATAAGCCGCAAGTTGCAGGAAGAGTATGGAGATGGTTGCTTCTCTTCCAAGAATTTGATTTTGAAATTGTACAGAGAAGCGGTAGGCAGCATGTCATTGCAGACCATCTCTCTCGCATCAGGCATCCAGGACAAGCAACAAAGGGAGTAGAAGATGATTTCCCAGACAGCCAAATCTACAAGGTAAATATGGCACCGACATGGTACGATGATTTAATTCTCCTTCTACGGAAGGGCCAATTTCATACTGGGTCCACTCCATTGGAAAAGCGTAGACTCCTCCTAAAAAGTAAGAATTTCATGATGGCAAAGGATACCCTCTATAAGGTTGGCCTTGATGGGATGTACAGAAGGTGTCTTCAACCACATGAAACAGAAAGTGTTCTTCAATTGGCACATGAAGGAAAGTCTAGTGATCATTTTCCGGGGCATATCACTGCACTCAGAATACTCCAAAGCGGCCTATGGTGGCCATATCTCTTTAGAGATGCCACTAAGTTTGCCAAGGCATGTGATGTTTGCCAACGATGTGCGCCCAAACCAACACGACAAAGGAATCAGCCTCTCAATATCTCTATGGCTTGGCAACCATTTGAGCACTGGGGACTAGACTTTGTCGGCCCTATTTTCCCCGTAGCACAAGATTCAGGTGCAAAGTATCTTTTAGTGGCAACCGATTATGCTACTAAGTGGGCTGAGGTTATAGCGAGTAAGGACTGTACTGCGGAAACGGTAGCTCACTTCTTGTATAATTATATCTCTTGCAGATATGGATGTCCAATAGAGGTTACAACAGATCAAGGGTCCCATTTCGTCAATAGGGTGTTGACTTTGATTTTTAACAGGTATCAAATTTTCCATAAGAAGTCCTGTGCTTATTACCCAAGGGCAAATGGGCAAGCAGAGAGCACAAATAAGGTCCTTATGCTCCTACTAAGGAAAACATGTTTACAGTTCCCTAATACTTGGGGACAGGCATATCTTGGAACCTTGTGGGCATACAGAACCTCTTTCAAGGCCACAACAGGTCATACTCCATTTGAACTATTGTATGGAATACAAGCAATTGCTCCTTTTGAGTTCTTGCATGGCTCCAACCGCGTGGGAACCAATCGAAATCCTGAACTTACTAGCACTCTCTCAGCAAACATTGTAAGGCTACAACTTCTAGAAGAAAAGAGAAAGATAGGTAATGATACTCTAGTGACAGTACAGGAAAAAAGGAAACAAAATCATGATGCACATCTCTGGACATCAAAAATTAGGGAAGGGAGCTTAGTTTTGATGTACCATCCGCGCTTATTTGAAAAGAAGGCTAAGAAGAAGCTGATGCCAAGATGGAACGGACCTTTTAGGGTCATACGCACACTTCCAAAAGGAGCAGTACAAATCTCCACCTTGACAGGCACAATCCTCCCCTTAGTCAATAAATCAAAGCTAAAACCCTATGTGGAAAAATAGAGAAGAGAGTATTTGCCTTGTATATAGCGTACATACCTATATGTTGTTCCCTATGTTGTTCTCTTTAGCTCTCGTCATTTCCTAATGTACATATTGGACTTTTCTCTTCTGTCTTCTTCACATAATTCATTTATCTGTTCAAACTTCTTATCACCAAGGATCTCCTTCCTTTTTCTTGGAGCCTTTTCCTTCTCGGCCACCTCTCTAAGCTAAGCAGGACCTCTAGGCCCACCCTGGGCGACTCTCTACCAAGACCCCTTGGGCGACCCTCTACCATCCTCACATTGGGCGACTCTCCACCAAGACCCCATGGGCAACCTTCTACTTAGGCAACTCTTCTACCAAGACCCCTTGGGCGACCCTCTACCATCCTCACATTGGGCGACTCTCTACCAAAACCCCATGAGGCGACCCCCTCCCAATTACACCTTGGCGACTCCATTTCATCAACCACTTGGGGCATTCACTCCTAGTGACCAGATGGGCGACTCTCATCCTATGGGCGGCACTCCTCCCTTTCCCCCTCACTGTGCCAACATAAACTTCTTCTTTCTTTCTCAGCTGACTCTCTTCCTTCTCAACAATGTGACCCTCTTCCTTTTCAACCAATAATTGTTCCCCTCCATGCCAACCTCAATATCCAACCAAGGCGTCCATTCTCTTTCTCCTGCAACATGGGCAACCCACCTTAGCCTTTTCCCCTCAATATGCCGCAACCACCTTAGCCTTTTCCCCTTAATATGCCGCAGAAGCAACATGGTTGACCCTCCAATTATAGGATTACCTATCTATACCTACCTCTAACCTTCCCTTCCGTGACCTCCTACCAACTCCATATACGACCTCTCTCAGCATTCAAACCCTCGGCATACCCTACATTTTTCCACCCACTCTTCTTCGATATAGTGCATCTCCCTTTACCCTCCCTCTTCTCCATTCCACATCAATAAACCTTTCCATGAGCGACACTCATCCTATTACATAGTTAGGTGACTCCCTCCCAACTTTCCCCTTGGGCGACCCTCGCCCTAGGCGACCCCTTCCCTTGCCTCCTTGGGCAACCCTCGCCCTAGGCGACCCCTTCCTTGCCTCCAGTTAAGGCGACCCCCAACCAGGGCGACTCCCCTCCGAATCAACTCTACATGTTGGCCGAGGGCGACCCACTTCCTGGCCTAGGGCGACACTCCTCCCAAATTCCCAATGAAGCGACCCTCCTCCCTTCCACATCTCCTCAAACGGGCAACCCCTCCCTTTCAGCCAAAGGGGCGACCCCCTCCCTTTCACCCAAAGGGCGACCCTCACCCAGGGCGACCCTCACCTAGGCGACCTTCCTCCCTCCAACTCTCCTCCAATGGGCGACCCCCTCCCTTTCCTCCGTTAGGCGACCCTCACCCAGGGCGACCCCTCCACCTCTCAAGGGCGACCCTAAGCCTAGACGACGCCCTACCCTGTCCACCTCTTCTCAAAGGGGGGCGACATCGTATTCCTCCATATGCACGGCCCTCCGCCTGCTATCCTGAAGTTTCGTTCAGCCCCCCATGGCTTCGAACAGCATATCCTGGTAAGGGTCCACCTCCCTCCCCCAGGACTTGCAGTCTTTCCTCGCACACATACTCCTGGAATCTCTCGCAAACATACCTGGTAGATTCATCACACTCGGCCAGATTCACCCATTGATCTACAGAAGGCGACTCAGACACCAAGCTTCATTCCGTCCATCTTCACCACTCCACCGGATAGCCACCCATCTCTTCAGCTCCTCTTCTGCCTACGATCATCAAAGCACACACCAAACATCCATATATCATCGGCTACGCGAGTAACCCTCGTTGCTTCGAGGATTCGGTCCAGCTCCATCAATCATCAAATTCCCAAGAGTCACAACAGCAGAAGCCATATCCATCCATATCCATCGACAGCAACCATTATACTCTGAAATCATCCAGCTCCACACCAACAATTTTAGTTTCTACATAAACATGGCGTCATCCTCTGTAGAAATAGAGGAAACCTTCTCTGAATTCAAGACGGACACTGGAAGTGCATCAGGACAATCATCGGATGATTCGAGTGACTCACTTTATGTGGTTTCCGAGGAGAATCCCTCAGAGTCAGAGTCGCTGGAACAAGAAATTCAGCAGGACCAACACATCACTCGAGCAGCAGCAGAACCGAGTATTCAGCAAGATCCAGCTACATCTTCAGCAAACGTGGCAACAACCACAGAGATACTCATTTCCATTCCTGACGAAATCACCTTGAAGTTTTCGTCACCTTGAAGTTTTCGTCACCTTGAAGCTGGACTTAAGCATATGTGGTAAGCTTCAAAGTTCATTTACTTCACAGGAATTAAAAAATATGGGTTTGTTCACCATTGCAAGTGCCAAGCTTCCCTCACTTGGTGATCCTCAAGCCGGTGGGATGGAGATCTTGACACTCTTCAAGTCCTTCCCCTCTCTTTCTAGAGGACGAATTACCAAAGAGAAGCTCGCTCTCATGTAGGGAACCCAAGAAATTCCAGATTCTAAAAAAGCAGGCAGCTATGCGGAGTTGTCCATTCCAGACATTTTGCAGACATGTACCACTAGCTTCTCCACTTCCAATTGTAGCCAGGTAATGATGCAGAGGCTCATATTATTCAAAGCATTTTTTCTCTTGAAGGACAATCTGCATTTCACGGATGTAAAGATATGTGAACCCCTTCTTTGCTTTGCCCAAGCAAAGCCCTACCCATACCATAAAGTTTTACTTCAGTCCCTGGCAGAAAGAAAGAAGAGGTATGGGCAGCAAGTAGGCAAAAAGGCACTCACATTCAAAGTGGTAGGTGGTCATATCATGTCGTACATTTACAGATATTTTACCGCTCTCCATTCCAAAGACAAAGACGTACCGCGCCACACTTCATCAAAAAGTCCGCAAACGGCGCACCCTCGCAAAAAGAGAAGGGCAAAAATTCAAAAGGATTCCAGAGTGCTCCTTGACAGGCTTCCAATCGACCAACAAGGATATGCTAGATCTTCCAAGAAGGTACGCATATCAGCCAACACTCCCTTTCCACCAATCACTCCCTTTCCACCAATCAAGTTAGTACCCACTTCCTCGAAGAAACCCTCTTCTTCCATTCACTTCCATCCACCTTCACAAACTTCCCATACTTCAGCAGTACCTACTACGCCCATTGCCCCATCTCACTCCAACCCAACTCCACCTCTCGCTTCCTCCATGACCACTCCTGTTGCCATTGATACCCCCAGGGATCCGATTCATATCCAATTCCCACCATGTGCCACCCCACCCCCTTCCCCTCCACAACCCGTCCCACACCACTTTCCATCTCCCCAGCCACCATCTCATCCAACTTCGCCCCCACCACCAACATCCATACCTATTCCTCACACACACACACACCACCCCCTACTACGATCCCTCACAGCTCCATCTGCCCACCCCCATTCGACATACTACCTTTTCCACCCCCATTTTGATTCTCCCCCTCTCGCCACAACCCTCCGACAGATTTACCTCCACACCTCCTTCTTGATGCATCTAGTGTTGAGCAGCTCTCCACGAATGAAAAATATACGAAACATGTATGGCCAGTAGTCCCTAATCATTTACAAGATATGTGCCAAATGGATGTAGCAAAGAACAGGTTTGCTGAGATTTCTAACAAATTGCTGGAAGACAGGCAGGTGTGTGTGCGATTAGAGAATCGGCTGACCCATTATACTCATATGTTAAGTGAAGAATTTCTGCGCGTAAGTCTCGTCAACAAAGAACTGTACATGCAGATAGCAGAAATGTCTACTCACTGCAAGACGACACGAATACTGGAAGACAAGGTAAAAAATTTGAAAGCATTTTTGCAGGATGAAGAAGAGAGGACCAAAAGATTGAAGGCTGAAAACAATGAATTAACATCAGCAAACAGGCACCTCTTGGCTGAAAATGCAACTTTGAAGAAACAAAAAGACGCACTAAAATCCAAATTTAGTGCATTAAAGGCTCTGCTCACATCATCTGACACTGAAGACAACACTCCACCACAGAAAGAACCCAATCAAGAAGCTAATGAAGACCAGCAGAAAGAACCTGCATGTGACTAGTCTCACTGTGACTAGTCTCATAGTTCTCTAGTATTTTATTTTCGCACAGTGTCATAGTTACATTTTGATACAGTTGTAAAACTTTTGGAACATTATTTTGTTCAGCAAGGCTCATTTTTCCTTTTTGCAACCAATTATGTATTCGAACTCATATAGCTCATGATGTATTTCGGAATTTTCTATCCGCAATTTTCTGATGTAATTTTTCCAGACCTCCTCTATGTATTTGGGCCTACTCTCCCTTATCTCTCCGAGACGGAGAGACACTAGTGGCGGGCAACCCGTAGAACAAATTTTTGATGGATGGCACCAAGGAACCAAGGCATCAGTGGCCAAGGCATCAGTGGCCAAGGCATCAGTGGCCAGGGCATCAGTGGCCAAGGCATCAGAGGCCGAGGCACCACACGCCCAAAATCTGGAGTTGGGCACCAGGATGGTAGAGTTGGGCGACTGTATGCCCAAGGCAGACCTGACAAGGCGGCCAAGTGGCTGGGTCCGGGACCCAGCCACTCATCATTACACGACAAGGTCTGGTAAAGGAGGCGGAGGCGGCCGGGCTGACTCTTTTCACCGCCTAGTGCATTAACTTCCCACTACTCCTATGGAACAGACCCTCCTATTGTAACCGGTTCCTCACCTCTCTCCTATAAAAGGAGAACCCTCAAGTGAGAAAGGGGGTGTGTGATATACATGAAAGGCTACAGGAGATAGAGTATACTGTGCACGCCATCTTGCTCATGTTAGCATTTCTGCTGCTTATGTTATTTCTTGATGCCGTTTGTGTAAGAATACCCTGAGTTTTGCATTCTGTTGTCCTTGCTTGGTATGAAGCTTGCTTGGTATAATTAGGAGTATGGTTAGCTGTGGTATGCCACAAGATAATCACTTGTCTTCTGATTATGTTACATTGGGCTTTCTAGTTAGTATGGTTTTGTGCTCTATTATGCTCCATGCTTACTGTTGCTTCGACTCTTAGCCCTAAGTGTAGTTTCTAGTGTTGATGTGAAGGCTTCGTGATAAGTGTCTATTTGGGTACTGTGATTTGATGTGCTCATGTACTTACATCTTCTCCAGGAGTAGTGCATTTTGCATTCCCTGCACCCACACACTTCTTTTCACCACCTACAGCTACCTATACTTACCTCACATATAGCATCCATCCTTCACGCATCTGCCATTGGTTCATTCCCACACACCACCCATTCTAGTCACACACCTCCCCCAAGGACCATGCCACAAAATCCTTGGTATGATGATGAGTGCAGGAGTTTCTATTGTCGACTACGAGCTCAGAGAGCATTGGGAGAGATCACAGAGATGGAGGCTAGAAGACATATGAAGACCCTCACACGCCGAAAGAGACGGGCCTTCGAGGAGGCACAGGAGCTTGAGCTATACCATTTACTTATGAGCAGGGATTGCATTGCTGCATGGCGCACACTACGAGAGTCACGGCCGACCACACCTATTGGAGATCCACAGATTTGGCACGAGTATGCTGAGAGACTTTATGAGATACCTGGACAGCCTCCCATCCCCAGCCACCTGGACCACGCCCTACTCGTTCCTCTTTCTTCAACGCAAAGATGATCCAGAGGGCCATTGAGCGACTACAACATGGGCGTTCGACTGACCACACGGGACTGCAGAGCGAGCATCTCATATATACTGCCTCCACTATAGCTCCATTGATTGCACATGTCTTCAATCGGGCTATAGGGGAGGGCTTCCCACAGGAGTGGACGAGGAACACCATTGTACCCATTCACAAATCTGGGGATACCTTGGACCCAGGGAACTACAGGACTATCATGATTGGTCACACCATGGCCAAGCTTTATGGGACGGTTCTCGAGACAGAGCTCAGCTCATATGCTGAGATGAGAGGGCTGTGAACATGTGGTCTGGCAGGGTTCCGACGGGATTTCTCCACTATTGATCACATCTTCATTCTGCGTTGCCTCATTGACGGGGCAAAGATGCGAAAGAAGAGATTATATTGCTGCTTTGTGGATTTCCGCAAAGCCTTCGATACTGTGCCACGAGAGAAGCTTTTTCGGAGACTTCATAGCTTGGGTATACCATCAGAGATGATTTGGGCCATCTACACACTCTATGAGGAGGTGATTGGGGAGGGTTCGATGCCCGGGGGGACTATCAGAGGCCATTGCTAGCACAGTGGGTGTTAAGCAAGGCTGTCCACTCTCTCCCACTCTATTCGGGCTCTACATCGACGAGATTGAGGACTACATTCTCCGAGCTGGAGGGGAGGGTGCAGACCTCGCAGGTACACAGGTTCACATTTTATTATATGCAGATGACATTGTATTGATTTCAGAGTCACTAGCGGGATTACAGCGCCACCTAGATGCCCTCCATGAGTTTTGTACACGGAGAGACTTGACAGTAAACCTTGGCAAGACCAAGGTCATGATCTTCCACACCTCCCCCATGGTGAGGAATGGAGCAGAATTCACAATTGGCAGTGGACAGATTGAGGTGGTCACTTCCTATGTCTACCTCGGAGTCACATTCACGAGCTTGCCTGGACACTTCAGCATGAGACAGGCAGCCACCGATAGACTCACACGAGGATATGCAGCCTTAGCCATGTTAGAGCGGAGATGTCACCAGGCACACTTCCAGGAGCCCCGCACAAAGGGGTGGCTATTTGACTCACTAGTCAGACCAGCTATGATGTATGCTGCAACAGTTTGGGCACAAGGCCTCACAAGCACCCAGTGGAGTGCGATCGAGCGGCCACAAGTACGTATGATCTCATGACTATTGCGTGCGAAACAGTAAGTGCCACATGACATCATCAGGGCAGAGCAAGGTGCACCACCCATGGTGGTAGATGCACTATTCCAGACTATCTCATTTATTCAGAGGGTGAGGGAGCTCCCTACCGAAAGACTCACACACAGAGCTTTTGAGGCATCTAAACAGATATCAGAGTCTGGATATGAGAGAGCTTGGTACAAGCGTGGTTTGAGAGCCATGGACTTGATATGGATAGATTGCCGCCTTTTCAGTATGACCCAGACTCACCTCACATCCACCTCTCGCGTCATGAGAGGAATCTTGTGCTCAAACAGGACCTTTGGCAGCTCTACATTAGTCAGACATGGCACACACCACACATGGGATTGAGACTATCGCACTATCGAGACCAGTTCTTGGACATACTAGCGGATGGTTTCATCCACCGACCACGCTACATGGATACCTACATGCCTCATAGCTCGACGGTAGCCATTGGCCAGTTCAGGGTCTCATCACACCGACTAGAGATTGAGATAGGCAGAGCCACCGACATCCCCAGGGAGGAGCGGCTATGCAAGATATGCAAAGTAGAGATCGAGGATGAGGAGCACTTTGTTTGCAGATGTAGCGCATATGATGACATTAGAGACAGATACGAGACTCTGTTTACAGGGCAGCCCACCCTCCGAGAGATCATGGGCTCTAGAGATCAGCGACAGCTCGGGCGATTCTTACTAGAGATTCAGAGTCACAGAGATTATCTCCTCGAGCCTACTATGGCTGCCCAGACACAAGGGACACAGAGTCAGCTCACTGACTTCTTCATTCCACGACGTGCAGTAGCCCTCCCCACCTTAGCTCACACATCGAGGGGTTACTCTTCAGCACGCTAAGACCTCTCGAGCTAGGAGACGGCCCCGTGCTATAGGATATCGGGCCCAAAGACTTCACAGACACCAGATTGCAGAGATCCAGGCTCGTGATCATCGCTCCATGGAGGAGAGACGATCCCGGATGATGGCGGATCCTGCTGCAACCATCAGGGAGGCCTTGACTCCACCTCCACCTATGTACCACATCTTACACCCGCCCACTAGTACAGGGTGGAGCTAGTTAGTCATTAAGATGCATTATCATGCTTGTACTACCCTCTTGCATATAGGCTACAGATATAGCACTCCATTCACCATTCCCCCCTCCCACTTTCATGGGTATCTCTACATGCATACTACAGAGATCTATATCAGCCTTACCAGCTTTTTTTTTTTCAGCACTTCTATCTTTTCCGATTGACAGAAGATACACCCATGTACATTGATTTGTCTCATAGGCCGAGTTCGGCCTCTTAATAGACGTAAAAACACTTTCTTCTTTCTTTTCTTCTCTCTCTCTCTCTCTCTCTCTCTCTCTCTCTCTCTCTCTCTCTCTCTCTCTCTCTCTCTCTCTATGATATAGACTATCATAGATATCGCACTCCATACACCCCCCGCCATTTTCATGGATATCCCCACATGCATACCTCGGAGATCTATATCAGCTTAACCAGTTTCTTTTCAGCACTTTTATCTTTTCTGATTGACAGAAGATACACCCATGTACATCGATTTGTCTCATAGGCCGAGTTCGGCCTCCTAATAGACATAAAAACACTTTCTTTCTTTCTTTCTTTTCTCTCTCTCTCTCTCTCTCTCTCTCTCTCTCTCTCTCTCTCTCTCTCTCTCTCTCTCTCTCTCTCTCTCTCTCTCTCTCTCTCTCTCTCTCTCTCTCTCTCTCTCTCTCTCTCTCTCTCTCTCTCTCTCTCTCTCTCTCTCTCTCATCCCGTCGACCTGCTGCGCAAAACCCTAAACCCGTCGACCTCCTCTGCCCCTCCTGAAGCCCTCTGCCCTCTGACCACGTCAACCGTCAGCCCTCTGCCCATTAGTGTTTGTGTAGAGATCGACCATGGATCTGCCCCCCTTCGTCGCCCCCAACACCATCGTCTTGAGCCTCCTAGCATTCCTAAACCTAACCTTAAACCTACCCCTAAACCGAACCTGAACCCTAACCTTAACTTGAGAACTCAACCCTTAACCTAACCCTAATCTCAAACCCTAAGAAACCTAACCCTAACCCTAAGCCAATCCTTGCCGACCCTGAACCTCCTCTTTTTTAGGATCCTCTTGAAACCTTAACCCTAATCCGTACCTAACCCTAGTTCAAACCTAGTCTCTCTCTCTCTCTCTCTCTCTCTCTCTCTCTCTCTCTCTCTCTCTCTCTCTCTCTCTCTCTCTCTCTCTCTCTCTCTCTCTCTCTCTCTCTCTCTCTCTCTCTCTCTCTCTCTCTCTCTCTCTCTCTCTCTCTCTCTCTCTCTCTCTCTCTCTCTCTCTCTCTCTCTCTCTCTCTCTCTCTCTCTCTCTCTCTCTCTCTCTCTCTCTCTCTCTCTCTCTCTCTCTCTCTCTCTCTCTCTCATGGCTCCCAAGCTGGACGAACAGTTGGCCACCTTAGAGCATGCCCTCCGAGAGTTGATAGGAAAACACAAGAAAGAAGGAGATTCTGCACTGAACGGGGTTACCTGTAGAGTTGTCGCCCTCGAAGCGAAGGTGGCAACCTTGGAGAAGGAAAACGAATCCCTTTGGGAAGAGCTTCTCGCTACCCGCAAGAAGCACTCACGCGACCTGGAGGAGTTGCACACTGCGCTTACTGATATGAAAACGAAACTGGACAGCATGCACGAGGAGGGGGAGATCGCTCCACATCTAGAGGACATTCGGGTGACTATCAAGAAGGAGTGTATGGAGGTGGTGCAGAACGAGCTTGAGACTAAGAAAGATGGATGGGTCGAGGTTGTCAAAAAGAACCTTCGACAGGAGGCAAAGAAGAACAACCACCATGAGGAGATCCACATAGTGGATACCACCATTGAGGAGGAGCGGATGCGACAGGCCCGCAGGCTCAATGTTCGCGTCTCCGGCCTCACAGAGACAGACGGATCACCTGAGCATGACGGGCGTCGCTTGTGCACATTACTTGGATACCGCGCGGATGAGCCTCTCCCTTTCACCAGAGTATGGAGAGAAGGACGGGACACCACACGGAGCAGAGCACTTATCCTTCAGTTCTCAGATGAGGCCAGGAGGAGAGACTTTCTCAGACGACGGGCGGTACTACGCACTACACCGGGCACCCCATCTATTTGGATGATGACCTCACACGGATGCAGGTAGAGCACGGACGGGCATGCATGCCACGTGTCCTCCAGGCAAGACGAGAGGGACATCGTGCCCTCTACAGAGACGGTCGGATCATCATTGATGGACGGCCCATTGACTAGGGATTCGCGGCCTATGAGACAGCAAAGCAGGAGGTGCACATTGCAGTCTGGAACTGCAATGGATCTTTATGGACACATCCAGGGCGCCTCGAGGAGGTGATGGAGGGCAGAGACATTATCTTCTTGACAGAGACACACGAGAGCCCGAGGAGGAGCCTACCGAGGATTGAGGGCTATATGTGGGAGTCAGCTCACCGCCGTCAGATGAGACAGCACACCACACGAGGATCAGGAGGAGTAGCCGTGCTCTATAGACAGTCGTTACAGCACAGGGTACAGGTGGTAGCCAGAGACCCAGAGGCACGTTTCATGTGGATACTCTTGTAGCTATCAGAGGAGAGAGCAGCGTACTTCGCCGTATGCTATATTGCACCCATTGGTTCACGCTTCACACATTCCCCTGAGCAGCCATCAGGAGGGGAGGGACCAAACACCACATCGCCATATGACTGCCTCAGTGACACGATTATGGAGTATACCGGGATGGGTGAAGTCTTCCTTGTAGGAGACTTCAATGCCCGCACTCAGAGCCACCAGTGTGATATCTACGACTTTGACGACCCTCAGATGCTTCGTACCATAGAGGACATGCCTACACTCAGAGCCTCAGCCGACACCGCCACACCCACCTTATATGGCCGACACTTACTCCAGATGGGAGCAGCACACCGTCTCGTCATATATAATGGGATGGGGAGCTGGCCCACCTCGCACGGTCTCACCTGCATTCCACCCACGACACCAAGGGGGGCAGTGTGGTAGACTATGTTATCGGGCCCCCGGATGCGACACATTTGATCACCTCATTCACTATCCCACCCTTACCGATTGGAGCTGATCACGCATATCTTGCCCTATCCATTCGCGGCTCACCATGCATACCCCACCCCGTTACCACACAGCCACGAGCCCGTACCACCATTCACTTTAGACATGAGCTAGCACATATCTATAGCTCCCATGTTCGAGAGCGCATCTACTCCCTTGATCCCTCTGCCTCCTTGGACACCCTCACCGCCCACTTCTCCTCGATCCTCCATACATCTGCTACTCTCAGCTTCCCATACACCACCCACAGCACTGCACATCCGACACGGTTGGGGCATACACCCCAGAATAGATGGTACGATGAGGAGTGTAGGCGACTATACCGACATCTCAGAGCACAGAGTATCTTGGGATCCATCACAGAGAGGGAGGCACGACGACAGATGCGAGCCCTCACACGCCGGAAGCGGCGAGCTTTCGAGGAGCGACAGGAGGCAGAGTTGATCGACCTTCTCATGAGTAGGGATTGTGCCACCGCGTGGAGGGCACTACGTGAGCCACGTCCACCTACACCCATAGCCGATCCTTCGACTTGGCACACCTACGCCCAGAGGTTATATGACATCCCAGGACAGCCACCATTACCGATTCCTTCCACACCGCGTCCGGTGATATCCACCCTCTTCACAGCAGGCATGGTACGACAGGCCATCCATAGGCTACAGCATGGCCGTTCAGCAGACCACACGGGGCTACAAGGAGAGCACTTTATATACGCAGCAGATGTAGTTTCCCACTTGATCGCCCATCTCTTCAACCGTGCTTTGGTTGAGGGATTACCCGACTCATGGACTATGCATACCATTACGCCTATCCATAAGTCCGGCGATATGATGGACCCAGGGAACTACAGGACTATTATGATAGGCCATATCCTGGCCAAGATCTATGGGGCAGTACTAGAGGCAGAGCTCAGTACACACGCTGAGGTAGCGGGGATCAGATCACCCGGCCAGGCAGGCTTCCGCCGCACTTTCTCCACCATCGACCACATCTTCGTGCTTCGTTGCTTGATTGAGAGCGCGAAGGCGAGAAAGCAGAGACTATACTGTTGCTTTGTGGATTTCCGCAAAGCCTTCGACATGGTCCCTCGAGAGAGACTACTACGGAGGCTCAAGGAGTTACAGCTTCCATCAGACATGCTATGGGCCATCCATGCTTTGTATGCACGAGTCACAGGCAGGGTACGCTGCCCCGGCGGTCTATCAGACAGCCTTGTTAGCACCATTGGTGTGAAACAAGGTTGCCCCCTCTCACCCACTCTCTTCGGTCTCTACATCAACGAGATCACGGAGTATATACAGCGAGAAGGAGGGAGAGGAGGAGACATCGGAGGTACGCCAGTACATATCCTATTATATGCTGATGACATTGTCCTACTCTCAGAGTCACAGGAGGGGTTGCAGTCACATTTACAGGCGCTCGATACCTTTTGCATGGAGAGAGGACTCACAGTGAACCTTGGCAAGACCAAGGTCATGATCTTCCATACCTCCAGGACAGTACGCCATCGCGCCTCTTTCACAGCAGCTGGAGGACAGATAGAGGTAGTGGACTCCTACGTCTACCTAGGTATCACCTTCTCGGGCAGCACAGGGGTATTCTCCATGGCACAGGCTGCGAGAGATAGATTGACGCGAGGTTATGCGGCACTTGCAGGATTGGAGAGACGCTGCTTTCAGACACATTTTCAGGAGCCCCGGACTAAGGGGTGGCTCTTTGACACTCTAGTGACACCCGCATTGATGTACGCAGCAGCAGTATGGGCACCAGGGATCACAGAGGCGATGTGGACGCAGATTGAGAGCCCCAGATCACCATGATATCACGCTTGCTGCACAGCAAGCCCTCCGTTCCACATGACATTATACGAGCTGAGCTTGGCACACCACCTATGCTAGTGGAGGCCCTCTTCCAGTTGGTGACCTTTATACTGAGAGTCAGAGATCTCCCCACTAGCCGACTCACCAGGCTTGCATTTGAGAGCTCTAGACATTTGGCAGAGACAGGGCATGAGAGAGTATGGTATGCACAGACTTACCGATGGTTAGCAGACCATGGCATGAGCATTACGGATCTCCCCCCTTTTCAGTATGACCTCTCTTCCCCCCACATTACCCTCTCTTGTTCGGAGAGGAATAGGATCATCCGTCAAGACCTACTACAGATACACGTCAGGGAGACATGGATAGCACCACGGGAGCCTCTTCCCACAAAGAGGCAACACTACAGAGAGCACTTCCTAACTGTGACAGCGGATGGCTTCATTCAGAGACCACGATACATGGATACATATATGGCACCAGCTGAGAGAGTGGCCATTGGGAAGCTCAGAGTATCATCACACCAGCTCGAGATTGAGATTGGGCGAGCCACACATACCCCCAGGGATGAGCGATTATGCAGGATATGTAGAGAGGAGGTGGAGGACGAGGAGCACTACACATGTAGATGCCAGGCATATGAGGACATCAGAGACCGCTACCCACAGCTCTTCCGGGGGCCTAGAGAGATCAGGGCTTTATTGGGGACAGCGGACCAGCGCCCTCTAGGTCGTTTCCTAGTAGAGCTCAAGCACCACCGCGCGTCACTCCTCCAGCAGCAGATGGAGATACACCTGGCCCCCCCCCCCCCCCCTCAAACTCATATTACAGATTTTTTCAGACCCACATACACTCGAGGGCCCAGCTCGATGCGGGGTGTCACATTACACAGAGCAGAGGAGCTTAGACAACAGCGTCGACGACCGAGACCCCTTGTCCGGAGAGCTCGTCCACATCAGAGAGAGATTCAGGCGATTCACGCACGCCATGACATGGAGATACAGAGACGTCAGCAGCGCACCCCTATCGATTTGGACGCCCAGAGCATTTTGAGGATCGCCATGATGCCTTACCCACCGATGCATTATATCCTACACCCACTCCAAGCATTTAGGGGGTTGTGACACCATCGAGCCTCCCCTCCCTATGCATATCATGTTTGTATCTCACCCATTGAGCATATAGAGTGCATACCCATAGCACCCCACACCCTTGATGCCAGCTACTATCCCTCCTTTTATACCCGTCTGTAGTACTCACACTTTATTTTCGTTTTGGATCACAGTGGATTGGATCATACTGATGTATATGTTTTGTCTCATAGGCCGATTTTGGCCTCTAATAGACGTTAAAAAGTCTTTCTTTCTTTCTTTCCTCTCTCTCTCTCTCTCTCTCTCTCTCTCTCTCTCTCTCTCTCTCTCTCTCTCTCTCTCTCTCTCTCTCTCTCTCTCTCTCTCTCTCTCTCTCTCTCTCTCTCTCTCTCTCTCTCTCTCTCTCTCTCTCTCTCTCTCTCTCTCTCTCTCTCTCTCTCTCTCTCTCTCTCTCTCTCTCTCTCTCTCTCTCTCTCTCTCTCGCTGGCCAGGTTCGGGATGCATCGCTGGCCAGGTTCGGGCAGACTTACTTGCTTCCCTCACGGGGGAGGTGAGAGCACGGTTGACTACATTTTGGGTACCACATCTGGAGCTTCACTCATCACCTCACTTACTATTGGACCACGCCCACTTGGTGCTGACCATACATTTATCACATTCACACTCTCATCTCCTATTCCATTAGACCCTCCCTCACCCACTGAGACACACATCACGATACACTTCACACATGAGCTCTCACACGTTTATGCACACCATTTACACACCCGCCTACTCTCCCTCGATCCACTCTCACCCTTGGACACACTTACATCACAGTTCACCACCATCCTACATGACTCAGCTCTCTGCAGTTTCCCACACCGCACACATATAAACCCTCCACGCAGAGGTTCCATGCCTCAGAACCGCTGGTATGATGAAGATTGTCGCGAGCTACGGAAGCACCTACGCATTTTAGAGCATAGAGGGGATATTACACACACAGAGGCCCAGCGTCGCATGCAGAGCCTTACTCGCCGCAAACGGAGTGATTGGGAAGAGAGACAATACTGGGATATTTATCATTTACTCATGAGTCGAGACAGTGCAGTGGCATGGCGACATTTGAGAGAGAGGAGACAGCAGACACCCATCCGAGACCCGAGCACTTGGCATAGCTATGCACAGAGCCTATACGAGATCCCAGACCAGCCCCCCAGTCCTAGACCACATAGCTCACGTGCTACTACATCTGACTTCTTCACACCCACTATGGTGGGACGCGCCATTGCCCGTCTACAGCATGGCAAGGCCCATGACCTTTTCGGTTTACAGGCTGAGCACCTCATCTACGGAGGCACGACCCTTGCACCGCTCATTGCCCACCTCTTCAACCGTGCACTGGTTGAAGGGTTCCCAGACTCATGGACTGAGCACACCATAGTGCCCATTCATAAGTCAGGAGATACTATGGATCCAGCTACATACCGGACGATCATGATTGGCCCTATATTGGCCAAGTTATATGGGGCGGTACTGGAGACAGAGTTGAGTACTCTCGCTGAGAGGAGGGGTATCAGGGCTCCAGGACAGGCAGGCTTCAGGCGAGATTACTCTACCATTGACCACATCTTCACTCTGAGATGCCTAATCGACCAGGCAAGGGTGAGGAAGAGGAGATTATATTGCTGCTTTGTGGACTTCCGCAAAGCATTTGACACCGTTCCCAGGGGACGACTACTTGATATCGGAGCCCCATAGGAGATGATATGGGGGATCTATGCCTTATACGAGAGAGTATCTGGCAGAGTCAGATGTCCGGGGGGCTTATCTCATCCACTTGCTAGCACTATCGGGGTGAAGCAAGGATGCCCTCTTTCACCCACCCTCTTTGGTCTCTACATTGATGAGATAGTAGACTACATACAACAGCAGGGGGGTAATGGCATTGAGGTACGCGGGTCCACTGTCCATATTCTTTTATATGCTGATGATATTGTACTGGTTTCAGAGTCTGCAGAAGGTCTACAGCATCATCTACATGGCCTAGATGACTTTTGCACACACAGAGGGTTATCTGTGAACCTTGGTAAAACCAAGGTCATGATCTTTCATACATCAGCACAGGTACGCAGACATAGTTTGTTCACGGCAGCGGGTGGACCCATTGAGGTGGTCGGATCATATGTTTACTTGGGAGTGACATTCACAGCAGCATCAGGGGTCTTCTCTATGTCTAAGGCAGCCCGTGACCGCATCACACGTGGATATGAAGCACTTGCCTTGATGGAGAGACAGTGCCACCAGGCATATTTTCACGAGCCCCGCACAAAAGGGTGGCTCTTCGACACTTTGGTTACACCAGCGCTCATGTATGGGGCAGCCATATGGGGACCAGGATTAGCACCATCAGTATGGACAGCATTAGAGAGGCCACAGATCCTCATGATTTCCAGACTTATCCGGAGCAAGCCTTCAGTACCACATGATATCATTAGAGCAGAGCTTGCTGCACCACCGATGCTAGTTGAGGCACTATTCCAGACAATATGCCTATTACACAGACTCCAGAGCATGGATACAGAGCGCATTGCTTATCGGGCTTTACAGGCATCACGGGACATGGCATTAGCAGGCGACACCTCCTCATGGTATGCGCAGACACGAGACTGGCTGGCCCACCACGGCTTTGACATAGACAGGCTACCACCACTACAGTACGACTCACATGCACCCACCTACTCTCTCTCTCATCAGGAGAGGAATAGGATCATTCGTCAGGAGATATGGCATACATACATACAGCTAGGGATACATTGCCACCGAAAATGCTCTATTACCGTGAGCATTTTCTACATATATCGGACGAGGGCTTCATCGAGATTCCGAGATACATGCAGACATATCTACCCCACCAGCTTCGAGTCGTCATTGGGCAGCTCCGGGTTTCATCACATCAGCTCGAGATTGAGAGGGGTCGATCCAGGGGAGTCCACCGTGAGGAGAGGCGGTGCCCAGTATGCGAGACAAAGGTAGAGAGTGAGGAGCATTTTGTTATCAGATGCCCAGCATATGTAGACCTACGAGCACATTTCCAGATAGAGGAGACACTCCAGTTATGCATGAGTACGGGAGACCAGCGACGCTTGGGACGCTTCCTCGCAGCAGCATACGAGAGGCGAGATCGGTCACTCCAGCCCACACATCAGCCACGGGTGAGTACGCAGCAGACCATTACCGAGTTTTTTCAGCGAGCTGAGCTACATCAGAGAGGTCCATCTATAGGGCTCACGCTCCACCAGGCAGCAGCACAGAGAGCACGGCGCCGACCACGAAGGGGCACATATCATCGACCACGACTATATCAGGAGGATATCTCATGCATCAGGACAGCCTACGACCACATGATGGAGCATAGGCGCACCACCACTCCATGGGTTGTCTTCCTTCAGGAGGCACTCAGACCACCCCCGATGTACCACATACTACACCCACCTCCACCCATTCACCGGTAGCTAGGGTGTTTTACTCACTTTTACTCACATGTCCCCCATGTATTAGGTGGCCACTATCTGCGGAGTCAGAGCCACATCTCCCCATCCTTTTCCAGCTTTATATATATCTTTGTGTCGCGATATACCTTTTATTTCATTTCATCCTCTACACAGGGTTACTACACTTGTACATGGTTTTTGTCTCATAGGCCAAGTTTGGCCTCCAGAAGACGTTAATATGATATGCAGAGTATGCA
>CM035425.1:6390200-6415200 GCA_020310875.1 Ceratopteris richardii
CAAATGACTTAGTTCTTTCATTCAATGTGTTGAGGTCTACTTAAGCCATTCATGGAATGAGCATGCAAATTTACAGATCGCTTATATATATGGTTAAATGAATTGAATGCACGCTGCAATCCCATAGGGACATCTGCTCTATTATTGAGTAATAATTGGATCCTAGAGCAGCCATAACTTATCCTTTTGCTCAATAAACCCAAACACCACCAACAAATCCATGTCTCCACTACATGACTTCTAAGGCAAAACAAACAGAATAATATTATATGAAACATTACCTCACCAGAATAATTGTCACTGATGATTCGTTCTGCTCATAGCTCTCATTAATAACCACTTGAAGTGTCATTTGCAAAGCCTTGCTTTTACATTGAATCGATAAGATTAAAAATTCACATATATAGCAAGCCCTCAACAAACGCATGAAGAAGTACATGAGCTTCATAACTTGCAAATCCCGTAACTATGTCATATGATCTTAGCACGATATCCAAAGACTAGTAATTTTATATCTCACACGATAAAAGTCTATTCTATGTTCCAAATGTTAGGGGATCGAGCATAAAGTGTTTATATCATTCACATCAAGAGGGGACACCTCGTGCAGTTGCACATGCATGTACTCATTCTTAGACTGACAATGCACTGATTCATTGGAATCCTTACTGTTATGGGAACGCATTTCTGCTCAACATGATTCAGGCACAATAGCCAGTCTACAAACATGGTGATCTGATGATTGAACAGATGCTCAGACTGATTCTAAGTGCTCTAATTTAAACCTCAGCCTCAATAGTATCCTTCATCAGTAGTTTCAGGTCAACATAGATGGAATAATGACTTCTCAATCTTAAAACATGAACCCAGTAAAAGCTAGCAGAAGGCTACTAAAACTTCACCACTTATAGAGACCTGGGAGGCACCTTGATGTATGGTTCTTCAGAAGGCTTGCACTAGAGAGTCTAGACTGGCATAGTCTTGCACTCAATGCTATGCACCTGGTCCATGGGTGAGCCTGAACCCATAAACAGCCCAAATTCGCAAATCCAGCTACATCACAGCCAGTGCCTTGGCATTCAGCCAGCTACAGCCTCAATAACAAACTGATTTAAACTAAAGTTTGGTTTCGCTCTTCCAAATCTACATTGCACAAAGAGATAAACAATTACAATATAAAGCCTCTTACATGCCAGACTCTTGACACTGGTGCTTTGGTGCATTACGAATTTTAAAAGAAGCCATAATTCCACAATCAACTGGGAAAGGTTCTGCGTTCATTTTATCCTACAACTCATAAAATGTTGATTTCAAAAAACTAAAGCATTCTTGGCAAGAACAATCATTCACACCTAAAAAATTAAGTTCAATAAAACTTGAAATGAATAATGGTCTGAATGATATTTGGTAAAAGTTATCCAACCTGAGATTTTGTCTGCTTCTGTGATTCTCTTGTTATGCAGCACTTTTCCCAATGCATGAAAAAGTGAGAGAGAACTATCACGACAATCGATTGAAGATTTGCATTTCTTTTCCAGCAACTTACATTGTGATAATTTTTTCCTCTTCACTGAAGAGTTATCCCCAGTACCCCTTTTCCTCTTAGACTTGTCAAGAAAAATGTCACCTCCAGGATCCCAGGAGCAAGATATTGACTTTGAACCAATGCATAAAAACTGGAGACAATTAATTGCATGCCTGATGTCCCCTCCACAACTCTCAGCTACAAAAGAGACCAGCTCTGGAGACACTGTACACTTTTCTGCTATCATTATCCTATTGAGGACCTTTCTAACAGCAATAGCTGTGATTGGATTGAATGTGATCTGACAAAAATGTCCAAGAAAAGAAAAAAGCAGAAATAAATCAATCTATGCCATGTCTTAGTAAGAAATGTCGATGTTCTTATTACAAAAAGGAACTTCACCTTCTTTGCTCCTGCACTTTCAAATGTGTGAACAATATCCGTGGTCAGAGTGCTTATCCCTTGCCCATGCTCTTCATTACCCAAGAAATCTGTTACGATTACAATCGTGGGAAACTGCACAGATAATGCAAAATTGTAGAGGCGATGGCAAAGCTTAAGAATTGATTCCCGTCCATGAACTATAGGCAGGTCATCAATCAGAAGAACCTTCTGCTTTTCAACCACTGTTTTCCTCAGGAAGGAAGTGCTGTTTCCTTTATCTTGAGATTCATGTGGCAGTGGCAGCAAAGGGTATCTCGTTACTCCATCAAGGAACTCTGTAAACTGCTGAATTTTTGAAACATATGGAATGTCTGTTTCATTATAAACATTATGAGTGATTTGCATTTCATGAATGCCAGTTAAATTTAGGCCAGAGTAAAAAATCACCATAATAACCCTCACTACCAGTATTTACATGGTGCAAATGTTCATTCCAAAGAGTTGGCACTGGAGGATCCCACTCACAAAGTTCAGCTCCTTCAAATTTACTCATAAGAACACTAATGACTGCCTGTCGAAATAAACCACTAATCTGTTAAGTCATGTCCAAAAGAAAGCTTGACACAAAGCCAAAACCAAAAGAATAAAGAATGCGCTCTTCCTGACCGTCTTTCCGCATCCAGTGGGGCCTACAAGCAAAAGAACCTTGCCACAATGATCTGGCTGGCAAAAAATAAACCAAAAAAAAAAAAAGAACCATAAAACATAAGTCAATGAGCTCAAATAAACTGCTTTTTCATCTTGAGGTGCTGCAGGACAGTCAGCTTCATCTACAGAAGAACATTCTATGAGAAGCAATGATCCATGTATATTATTGACATTGCATTGTAAGCATTCACATGAGAAGCAATAATCCATGTATACTTTTTGCATGCTATTCAAGGCATTTATGTGGCGGGATCTGATGGTGCATGCACATTGCCATAACCATTCAGCCACATGAATTGGCCCAGGTTTGAGAAAAGTTTTTGATAAATGATAATAATTCTAATAAGAATAGTAATGATGAAAGAAAAAATAATATTTGGCACATAAGTTTTTGAGTACTGATGCTCTCAATAAGAGAAGGGAGACAGCACCTTTTATAAATTTAATGTTTTAATCCATGATACTGAAAGAGAAATTTAATGTATTGCTCAAAGATTAGACACTTGTCATAACTCTACCATAACAATTCATAAAAGATCCTTTATTGCTCCTGCTATTCCATCAAGGACTATGAACATGTGGTGAAACTGTGTATGAGAGGGCTTATGAAAATCTAGCACATAGTATGCTTGAAACTTTGAAACATAGTCAAAAAGATCAAGATAGCTAGAAGGCCCATAGGATAATCCGATGGGAAAATGAATAAAACTTTCCCTAGCAAGCTTGAAGCATGAATGACCTCACAAGGACTCCCTGTCATACCTCTGTGCACTGAAATGCTCAATTCTCAAAGTTCCAATGGAATGGACCCGAGAACTTTTGCACACTCTAGGATAACCCAATGACCTTCCCAAGGCAAGTTATCTCATAGAAACAATGCCACCAAGGCAAACAATTAATTAAAGACACAATTAACTTTAGCTCATTACCTTTGTTGAAGTCAGCTTCACATTAACTTCCATTGGATTGCTCAATGGTTTGCATCTTGTAACTCCAAGCTTCTTCAATATGTTCAAGATATATTTTCTTTGCATGAGCCGAATTGCATTGCTCTTGTATATAACTTTAAGACCTAAAAAATACCTTAGATCTCGAGGGTCAAAGATTTTTAATACCTTCCAAAGTCTCCTCTTGATGTTCTTGAAAATATCTTCATTGACAAATGTAATAATTAAGCCATCTATATAGACACGGTAGATAGATTCATCACCTTCTCTTCTAATGAATAATGAGGGATCAACCTTGCTTTGTTTGTATCCACAACTAATCAAGTATTCAACCAACCTTGATTTCATGCCCTTTGTGCTTGCTTGAGACCATAGAAGACCTTCTTTAACCTACAAACATGCGTCATCTTGCTTTTGTTTTCAAACCCTAAGGGTTGATCCATATACACCACCTTCTCTAACTCTCCATTTAGGAAAGCATTCTTCACATCAAGTTGATAGAGTATCCATCCTTTGCTTGCTTTAATTGCAATGAGTGTCCTAATGGTAACCATCTTCATCACAATGTTAAATGTCTCCTCAAAGTCTATGTCATATGTCTAAGCAAATCCTTTGGCTAAAAAATCTTGCTTCATACCTTTACCATCTGAGTGCCTCTTCACTTTGTATACCCACTTATTTACAATAACATTCATGTCTTCTGATACATTGCCAAACCTTTTGCCTTACTTAAACGGTGATCATCGTATGCGGACGGAACAACTCTCTCCCTACTCACAGAGACTCAACTCTCCTCCCAACCACGCCCGAGCGGTTGTCCTTCAAGAGAAAGACCACTCCAAGTAGTATCATAATAGACCCTCTCATATGAGACTTCCTCTTCTCCTTTCTACCCAAGGGTAAATGCCCAAGTGATGCCATGTGGCATCCTTCTTCCAAAAGATGAGTCACACCCCATGAGTATCATATGACATTTCCTTTCCCTTAAAAGCATTTTCGTCCTCGAAAATGTAGATGAAATGTCCGTAATGATAGAAGAAAGTGCTCGAACTTCCCTGAACCCCATGTACTCTATGTACATGGTCATCTCTGTGTGTTGTTTCCCCATATCCTTTCCCTTAAGAAGCCTCATATGAGATCATCTCAAAGGTGGGAAACCGTCTAAATGGTGTCTACTATCTCCCATATACACTCACCTTCCAAATTATCACTCCCATAACATATAACATCATCAAAATGACATAAGTCCATATGATGTATCCTCTATGGAGTAATAATATGAAGAGCAAGTGTAAAGTGTCAAGCTTATAGGCATGACCGTATAATAATGGAGATAATAAACCATAGAATCCTCTGAAATATAGAACAAAGTCCCATAACAAGTGACTCCAAACCCATCTAAGACTAAATGATAGATTGCCTTCATAACACTCCAGGTCTTCCTAACCTTGAGTGTGCTCACAAATAATAGTTTCCTCTAACTACCTTGTGACTATGCAATTCCATCATCTAGCTCATATATAAGAATTTCTTGGTAGTGGAATGGAATCTCTAAATTCCACCAACCAAGAAGTCTGTGGTTTGTCATCCTTTACCATTGGACTAAGTTCTATTGGAAAAGCATCTATTGGCACTAGTGCAAACTCTAAAATATTCTCTTCCCTGTAGTTTGCCATATGAATACCAAAAAAAAAAAAACATTCCCTTTGAGATTCAAATAATCCCTTAGTACCCATCCTCCTAACTAATGCTCACACATCATCCTCGTGATGAAGCATCAACTGAGAGTTTGGTACCCCATTAGGTTAGATACATCCCTATCTCCTATAAACTCTTAGGAGAGAAGTCATAACTATATTCCCAATCTCACTAATGTCAGTAACTAGATCATCTCATCTAGTCAAGGACCATTACTGGAAATACAATAACTACTTTTGAGTCTATAGGTGAGACTCAATCTAACCATCATGATTAACTGATCTCCCTCTTGTCTTTGATATAAGAGTGCCGCTTCTATCTAGACAACCAAAATGAGAAAGTGAAACTCTCTCTCTGTCTCTCTCTGTAATGAAGAAATCATGTTTTCCTTTCCTTCTTTCTCTCTCAAAAATGAAGAGTGGAGAAAATAAATTCCTAATAAGGATCGGAGCCCTCGAGTAAAATGGTCAGCAATGATATAATGTGATATCGTAAACACATGTGTATCCATACTAAAGAGCTATCTATGCCAACCATACTCTATGGATGGATCTATACGATCCCATCAATTAATGGAATTATCCTTCCTGAAAACCTCAAAATGAATATGTGATATCAATGGTGATAAAATCACCTATCACATTCTCTACTAGAAGAATAAATCTTCCCTAAACTATGAAGGATAACTCCCAATCCGAAGGAGATGTCTACTAAGAGCTCTCCTCTGATCTAGTGAGACATGACGCCATGAATGATGAGTCCTTTTCTCCCTGGCCATAGAAGAAGAGTGCTCAAAGGGAAGTCATTTCCACCCTCCCAAACCAGTGAAAACTTCTTCCAATTCACGGTGTCATACCTACACTAAACCAAATATATATTCCATATATATATAATGGAATATGTAGGTGGACTCTAATGAATCCCATATCTTACAATCATGTCGGTGGACTCAAATGAGTCCCATGTCCTCGAACTAGTTAGTTTGGTTCTAGTCAACAAGTGACAATGGATATCCTTTTCTGTTCCAAACCAACTTGTTCCTAGGTACAAAGACTAGGTCTAAGTACCTCTCTGTAGATCCCAATATACATATATATGTATTGGGTACCCCAACTATTCCTGACTAAGGGATCTATGCTCTATACCATAGAGCTAGTGCCATGCCTGTGGCCTTCCTAACCATCACTCGAATCACATAAGCACCCGTCGATGCTTTATCGTGAAACCCGTCTGTGTGATCCCAACTAATTGGTTTCCTTAGTAGTGTAGCAGAAATACTTCACTACTTGCTCAAGTGATGTGAATGAGTGAAACTAATCACACTTTGGGTATTCATCATGATACCCCTATAGTCTCCTAATCCTACTATGATACTCTTATGAAGATAAGTAAATCTTCACTTCTTTGGAGAGTATCAGATATGTATCTCCCGTGACTATGTGCAACTTCCTAAAACCTATAGGATTGCTTGTGCACATTGCTAATGGTTAAGGTGTAGCTCCTTCCCTTAGCAATCCTATGGTCTAAATCCATAATGATTATATGTAGGGATCCTGTTGCTACTGAAGTTGCCTTATGTATAATACTCTGATGATACTAAGTCCATCAAATACATGCTTATAAGCATGCTTAAAACTTATTGATGTTTGCAGAAAGGCATATTACTATGCCATAACATTCTTACCTAAAGGCAAGTGCACATATAACGCCATGCGGTAGCAAAAATTTCGATAGCATTTCCCCAAGAAATGGAATCCCAAAAAAAATTTAAACCATAAGCTCAGTGGCACACAAGCCACCCAACACCATAGGGCTTGACAGGCCCATGGCATGCACGCCATAAACTCATATATGAATTCCATAACCTGCAAAAACATAAGAGCAATTGCCAGAAACAATTCCCTGTGTTGCATAGCCATATAGCTTCTCCAATCCTCTTTCCTGCAAACAATCAAAAGAGTACTTCTTGCGTATTGATCCATACTTTTATGAATTTAAACAATGATCAATATTTGATGTATGCAATCCAATCTATGCATGTACATACAGAACATGCCATAACATAAAGTAAAATGCCTGAAGCATAAAGCATATGTCCCTCAATGACTTATTATTCGGATTGCATGCATCCAATCCTTCTCGATGAACTTTGAGACCTCTGCACCTTCCTCCTCAGGTCCTAACATAAGCTTTGAAGTATCCAAAAACATCGGATCACTTCCTAAAACATAAAGCATGGTTAGATGATTACTAAAATAATGCAATTTTACCCAAAAAAATGCATTTGTAATCCCTCCTTATACATGAAAAAAACCATTTTAGGACCTGCAAATAATCATAAAATGAGATATGTATCATGTGCAAATGTCTCGAAGTGAAATCACTCAAATCGCCTTCCCGGTTTGAAAGATATGGCTCCCGGAAGGTAGTTGCCAAAAACTGTTCAGACTTTGCAGAGGTGTACAGACCTGCAAAAATACATATTTTCCAAAAGTTTTTCGACAAACTAAAAGTAGACCTTGTGCTCTTCGAAATAAGCCATAGCACGTCCAATTTGGAGTTCGATATGGCCATTCCAAGCGGCAAATGCCAAACTTGTGGACTATTGAAGGGGCTGGAAAAAGTGTGAAAATGTGATTTTTGGGGTGTCCAAAAGCATTCTTCCATCAAACAAATTCTATATTTCTCTCCAAAACCTCAGAGAGTAACATATGAAGATGCTTTGGCCTATTTTCAACTTTCCAAATCCTCCCTTCGAGCATGGTAATTCGCTCCCCAAAAAAAGGCATAAATCAAGATTTTTGCTTTTATGCAAAAACTTAAATGGGAGCTTTTTGGAAGCTCCCAATCCACTCCTAATGTGGATTTTTCTTGGATTTTCTCTTCTCCAAGGTAATTCATACACCATATGTCATGTGTGTATGCACTAATCCCTAGGAAGCCTCTTAAATGGTCTTTTTCCTACTCCCAAAAGTGGAGTTTGGCAAAATTTAACATCTAAATTTTTTTCCAAAAAGTGTAGGAAGGGTGTCATTGAGGAAGTAAAATTCCTCCTTAACTTATCATTTTGATGAATCTAATGATTCGTCCAACACGTCCATACACCATACTCTCAGTATATATACTTTTTTCCATCCATCCATAGCTATTGCACCTCCTTTTCCCTCTTCCAAAATGGGAATTTCTTAGATTTAGGTGCTGAAATTTTTTGTCAAACTGTGATGGAAAGGGGTTTTGTGGAGCTTCAAACTCCATCAAACTGAGGTATCTTTTGGTTTTCTTGATCTTACATGAAAGTCCATACACTAGACTATATGTCTGCATGGTTTTTACTACCAATCGATGAAAAATACCTCTTCTTTTCCCCTTCCCAAAATGTCTACTTATCCAAAATAGCTCCTGAAATAAATATAAAAATCATAAACATAGGCTACCTTGGAGGTGCCTAGAGCTTACCCTTGTTGTATTTTGAGGGAATCCTTGATTCTAGGTGAGTGTACATATCTCATACTCTCCATACATATGATTTCCCTCCAAGATCTTGGCCCCTTGATGCTTAGTTATCATTCTCAAAAATGGAAATTCTTACAAAAATTCAAAAAATACTCAAACCTGGAAATGAGGCCATAACTCCTCCTTGCTAGACTCATGTAGGATGGCATAAAGGTCCTTATCTTCCATAAAGGAGAGCATCATTTGCCACCTTTACTTGTTGCCTTAATGATTGTCCAAGAAAGCATGCTTGTCGAGCATCCACTTGCACATGCAATTCAAAATCTTGCTTGTGAACATATGTGAAAGGTTGAAAAAGTGAATTTTCAAGAACCCCCGCTTCATGAGTAAGAGGTTGGAAGTTTGAATCTTGTCGACGGCAGCAACGCTACACTTCCATTGCCTTTTAGCTTGGTCGTTGCATCCTTCAGGTCGCCATAGATAAAATTCGTTGCGCTGCCATTGAGATCATCATAGAGGCGTGGTTCCTTGGTTAAAGGGAGCGCCTCCCATCCTTGGAACCTGGGTTCAATCCCCGTCTACTACACGCACGAAAGCGGCCAGATCTCTGCTCGGATACCAATGATACATTGCCAAACCTTTTGCCTTACTTAAACGATGATCATCGTACGCGGACGGAACAACTCTCGCCCTACTCACAGAGACTCAGCTCTCCTCCCAACCACGCCCGAGCGGCTGTCCTTCAAGAGAAAGACTACTCCAAGTAGTATCATAATAGACCCTCTCATATGAGACTTCCTCTTCTCCTTTCTACCCAAGGGTAAATGCCCAAGTGATGCCATGTGGCATCCTTCTTCCAAAAGATGAGTCACACCCATGAGTATCATATGACATCTTCCTTCCTTGACACCAATGTTCAAATCTTGTTGTCTTTCAAGGTCTTCCCTTCCTCCTATGTTGCTTCTTGTCATTCCCTGCACTTATTAAGTTATTTGCATCCTCAAAGCACGTAGGTTCTTTAACTTCAACAACTTTACTCATAAATGCATAATGTCTAGCCATGAAAGAATCATATGTAAATTTTTCTATAGAATACCTTACTCTTTGTGATTTACTTTCCTCTCCTTTGTTGGCAATGAGGCTCCTTTGTCTTGGGTACTTGATTATTGCTTTTGATGTCTCCCCCTTCTCTAAATGTTGGTCTTCATCCATGTCTTCCCACACATCACTATTCTCTTCAATCTTTTATACCTTTGCCTTGCCTTTGTTCCTTGCATCACTTTGTTCACTTGATGTTGAACTCTTTCCGCTCCATGGTGAGTGTCTCCTCACATTTAATTCACCTGAGTATTGTGGTCCATTGAGATCTATGATCAATGGCTCCTCGTCATCCCTTGAAGTCCTCTCTTCATCACTTTCATTAACCTCCATAAATATATATTGGAAGCATACCGCGGTATTAACTCATCAAATCTAACATCCCTTGACACCTTTAGTCCTTGATTATGGGTTGTAGCATTTGTACCCCTTTTGTTCATCTGCACATTATATTAAGGCACATTTTTTTGATCTATCATCAATCTTAGTCCTTAACTTACTTGGCAGCAAAACATAGCAAGTACACCCAAAGACTTTCAACTGTGATAGATCGGATTTCCTCATGTACCATGCTTCATAAGGTGTGGAGGAATCTATACCTGATATGGGAGCTTGTTCATGATCTATATGGAAGTGGCAACTGCATCTACCCAATAACAATTAGCCATTCTCATCTCCTTCATCATAGCTCTAAGACACTCAACAATGTAACTATTCTTTCTCTCTTCCACCCCATTTTGTTGGGATGAGTACGTGCATGTTGTTTGCCTCTTGATTCCATGGGAATACAAGAAGTCAAAGAACTCATTGGAGAAATATTATCCTCATCCATATGACATTAGACATTTTATGTACCTTCCATATTCCTTCTCTACTAGGGTTTGAACCTTTTGAAGTAATAGAAGACATATGATTTATGTTTCATACAATAAAGCCAAGTAATCCTTGTACAATCATCAATGAAGATTAAAAAATATCTGTTTCATACAACAAAGGCAAGTCATTCTTGTACAATCATCAACGAAGGTTACAAAGTATCTATTACCTCCATTTCATATCTCCTTTGTAGGTTCCCATACATTGTGTGTACCAAATCAAGGGGGTGATAGCTAATGTAATTTGTTGGAAAAAAGAAATGTCACAATGCTCAAATTTGCCAAAAATTCCAACAACCCTAATTTTGGCACCTAGTCAAAATTTGGTCAAAGATGGTCATAAAATTTTATTGCATCATTGGAAAGTACCATTGAGAGCTTTCTAATGATATATAACATTTCACCATCTAGTATCACAAAGCCAACCAAAAGTCAAACCCTAATTCTGCCCTTTAAAGTGCTTTTCATCATATCTTTTTAATAGTTGAGATTTAAAAGTACCAAAAGCATATTAAAAGCTTCATAAAGCTGGGCGATTAAATTAAGGCTTTCTAAAAGCAAATCGAAACCCAAAAGCTGCCCCCACGTAAGTTTTTCGCATAAAACAGCTTTTCGCATGCTTTTACTGACTTTTGTGCCAATTTTTTCGCCCCCAAGCTTTGGGTAAATATAGAAGTAGATTGTGACCTCATTATGCAATCAAATTCTAAGCTATTCCAGCTTAAGAGCTCTAGGGTGAAGAGCTAGGAGGACTCTTGGAGGTGTATATGCAGATTTGGAGGAGATTTTGGAAGCTTATCCTTGTTCTCCTTCACACTTCTTAGTGTGCATGCTGATTTTGGAGAGTTGTGGCTTCTACTTTAGGGTTCTTCACATCTTGTTGTTATAACAGATGTTAACCTATCACTTCATCAAGAGAAGTGACCATTGTTGCTTCTCTACATTACAAAAGACCTAATTTGAGATTAGGGCTTGTATTGATTGGTTTGAACAGTTCATATCCTATTTTTACACATATTCACTCACATAATACCTCTTAGACACTCTCACACTACATTTTGTAACTCAAACCCTTAAGATTCAGCTTATATTCAGATTTTTGTATCATAATCACATTGTATATTGAGATTTTGCATTTATTAGTGTGTCGTAGCAATATGCTGCTTCACTTTTTTAATTGTCTTTTTTATCTCTTTAATTGTCATTTCTCTCTCTTATCAAGTCAAGGTATGTTATGTGCTAAAGTCAAGTGTTGAAAAGATCTTGATTTAACTTGTGATTATTATTTGGGCCTACCACACTTCCAACATTTGGTATCATAGGATAGTTGACATTGACTCAAGATGAGTGACTATAGAGATAGGTTAGCACACTTGTGGAGTTTTATGATGATGAATTTGCTAGTTTCCAAGGACTTGTGGAACCTTGTTAATGGACAGTACCCAGACAAAGACATGCAGAGGAAGATGTTGCTTCTTCATCCGAGAAGGCTGCTACCCCAATTTCTACCCAAGAGACTAAAGAAGAAGAAAAGGAGATTATATCTTCATCCATTGAAAGAGGGGGATAATTGCACATTCAACCTATAGAAGAGGAGTCCACATGGGATTCTAGAGATGCATAAGCACACTCTCATTTATTGATATGGAAGTCAAGCGGCATATCATTCCACTGATAAGGTCATGCAAAACCTCTCATCAAACTTGGTTGGAATTAGAAAATCTCTATCAAAGTAAAAACCTTGCTAGGAAAACTAGACTAAGGAGACAGTTAGCCAACACAAGGATGAACGTTGGTGAATCAATTCATTCACACATTTTGAAGCTCAAAGACTTACGAGATCAGTTACTTAATGTTGGAGTTACTCTACATGATGATGAGATGGTGAATACCCTCATTAATTCACTTCCATCTACATATCGTTTTTTGTTACTTTCGAAGTAGAAATTCTGCTAGGAAAGATCATCTAAAGATGAAAATTGATGAGTCAATTCAGTCACATATTTTGAAGCTCAAAAACTTAAGAGATATGATTGGCATGGCTCTTTATGATAAAGTTATGGAATGGAACGATTTGGCTATTGTTGAAGTTTTACAGATATTGTTGGGTACCCAAGCTAAATCATGAATCATACTAGTGCGAGGTTGATTGGTGAAGTCTATATTTACACACTTCAAAAGTTTTGCAGATTTTTGTACTTTATGCCATTATGACATTGAAGGGGGGATTAGTTGAAACAATGTCAAAATAGCACGAAATCCTAATTTCCAGCAACCCTAATTTTTTGTACTTAGCCAAATTTTGGTCACAGAAGGTCAAAAATTTTTATGAGCCCATCAGATAGTGCTTGAGGAGAGCGTTCATTTGGTATATAACAATCAGTCATCAGAGGTCAAAAAATGGTAGAAACCCCTAACCCGAATTTCTATCTAAAATGATTTTTTACCTTATCATGATCCTCACCTCATGTACATTCAAAAAAGCAACTTATATTGCTAAACTAAAGGCCTATTTCAGAGATTGCAGTAAATTTATATACGAAAAGCTCAATTTTGCAATAAGAAATTATGATCGCTATTTTTGACAAAAATCATGCTTTGGGAGTTAATTTCCGTAGCTTTTCTAAAAAGCTCATCGTGGGGGCTGTGAGGGTTATAAAAGAACCCATATGGTCATTCTTGAGCATCACTTGAGGACAATCTCAACGATCATTCAACCTTGGAGGTTACTAACTTCTGAAGGAGGCGTACCCTAACTTTTAGCAAAGCTTTGGAGGAGATTTTGGAGCCAACCATCAGCTTATAGCTGAGTTTTGTGAGTAGTAAGTCTATATTCTGTCGTTCTTCCTTTGTTGCTACACAAGGAGGAATCTTTCTTGTTATTCAGTTTAGGGTTTGTTGTACAAACAGTTCTCAACTATTTCTATTCACTCCAAACTCACATACACACACTCTTCATACGTCTTAGGCACTTTATGCACAAATTCTTGTATCTAGTTCCCGAAATTCTACCTAGATTCAAAGTTTGTATCTACATTCAGCATACATGCAGTTTTGTAATCATCCACACATTTTGTGTTTGAGAGTCAATATTAGATAGCATAGGTAAGCATTCAAGTTATTGTTACACTTTGAAAAGTTGTGTATTCTCTCTCTACTTCTCATTCATCTAATTTTGAGTCTTAAGGTGTGTATGCTAAGGTTCATTTGTTGGAAGATCTTAAAAATGTGTGACTATTGTTATTAAGGCTCACTTCACTCCCAATAAAATGCAATCTCAAAAAATCCTCGGATTTTTTATTCTGAAGCTACTAAATACATGATAGATTGCAAGAAGGTATTTTCCTCTTGTTGGTTTTGAAGGTTCACAATTAATATAGAGAGAGTATAGAGAGAGAATAAAGAGAGACAAGAGACAATGTGCACAAGAGATTAGCAAAAGGAGCCAAGTAGCTCCAAAATACTACTCAAAAACTTACAAAATATGCTCCAAATCCCTAGTGTAGTGCTTGGAAGATGGTATGGTACATGTGTTTGTGTGTTGTATGGTACACAAGAGATTAGCAAAAGTATGGTATATGTGTTCGTGTGTTGTAGTGCATATGAGGTGGCCTATTTATAGTTGTAAATGCCCATCTAAAAACAATGTGAAAAATCACATTAAAAAGCTTCAAAGTTAGTCGCCTGCGATTTGCAACGAAAAAAAATGCAAAGACGTTTTTTTTGCAATTTTGTTAATCTGCTTTTAGTTGCTTTTGATGACAAATAACATGGACCATTGGATCTTAAGTTTTTGCATATTAAATCTTGACTTTTGATCCAAATTTGATGAAAAGCAAATTTTCTTCTCAACTTAGGGTTTAGGTTTTGAACCCTCAAAACACCTCTAAATTTGAAATGTTATATATCACTGCATAGCTCTAGAGATGTTCTTTCCAAATATGTAATGAAAAATTTCTGTATATTTTGACCATTTCTAACCTTGGTTTGACCATGGTTGACTTTGCCTAAAATTCATCAAAACTGAGAATATAAGTACAAACCTCTTGTGGAAGGTTGCATTTCCAACAATCCCTTCCTAACCTAACACAAGGGGAATATGCAAGGCAAAGTATATATGTTCTACTAAGTACATTTGTTCTATTGGAAAAGAAACTGCAAAATGATGTTGCTAGCTAATAAATGGTGAAGATACCCATAAAGATCATGCCCATTGTCCATAAGAATACATAAGACTATTGACATGAAGAGCACTCCATACTATAGAAAAACAAAACTCCTAAAATTTTCCCATATGCCCTTCTTATCCAAATAATGGCATGGAAGGATAGAGTTAGGGAAAGCAAAAGACAACATATTTGTTGGAATTTGGGGCCCAAGATCTTCCAATACTAAAAAACCTTTGAGCATACACACTTAATTAAACAAGATGATAAGTGAGAGATAGAAAGAAAAAGATCTTGAGACAAGGATAAGTAACATAAGCAAAATGCTTACTCACTAAATATAGATGGCTGAATTACAACATGGGAGTACTATTCAACCATATGATGTGGTGCACTCACTAATGGAAGAATAGCCAAGAAGATGATGATACAGAATTTCATATTATTCTGTTATAATCTGACTGTGTGTGAAGCGAATGAGCAATGAAGTGAACCTAACCTCACAAGAAAGTGCAACAAATCTGAAAATCAGCAAACCCTAATTCTGAAATTAGGGTTCAGAAACCCTAAAAACAGAATATAAGGCTAACTTACAAAAGATAGCTGCCACCACCTTGTAGAAGAGTAGCCTCTCCTTCACCTTCCTTACAGAATATAAGGCTAACTTACAGAAACCCTAATTCTGAAATTAGGGTTCAGAAACCCTAAAAACAGAATATAAGGCTAACTTACAAAAGATAGCTGCCACCACCTTCTAGAAGAGTAGCCTCTCCTTCACCTTCCTTCACCTCCAAAGCTTCAAAATTCCAAGATTGACACAAGTAAGCATCAACTCTAGCTTCAAGATATATCAAAAGTGTGCCAAGGTGCTCCGTATATAGGTTTTAGTCTCCCAAATAAAGCATGCGCATGTTTTTGGCGAAAAAATCCAACGATGGTGTAAAAAGCTGCTATCGTTAATTTAAAAAACTCCAATCGCTATTTTTTAATTTGCTTATGCTTTTCTTCTTTAAAAAATTGCGATCGCCCGCAAATTGCCTAGCTTTAATTTTATCGCCCAAGTTTGCTTGCTTTCGGTCACTTGACATAAAAACCTAGCTGCCATTTTGGGCTGAATTAGGGTTTGACTTTTCTCCCTATTCTGACATCTGATGAAGAAATGAAGCATACCACTAGATAGCCCTCGCCAAGCTCTATCTATCTAGCCTAAAAAAGTTTTACCCAAACTGTACAAAAAATGCCAAGTCCAAAATGTAGATTTGCTGGAAGTGGACCATATGTACATTGACTTCCAACAATATTGTCTCAAACATACTTCCTTAACTATCAAGGTTGATCAAGCCTTTCTAATCAAAATCATATGTCCTTATCCGTACCCATCCACAAATAAACATATATATACACAAGATGATATGGTTTAGCATGAATAGTTTATGGATGAAGAAGTTTCAACATCCACTACATCTATTTCATCCTATATATTGGTATATGCTTCTGCAACCTTTGCTTCTTCTTCTTTCTTGAAACAAAATTCTGCCTTGTGTGTCTTTCCACCACAAATTTTGCAAGGATTAATAATAAAACAATCTTCTTCTTTGTGATTTGTTATGGCACGGTGCTTACATTTCTAGTATTTTCTTACCTTCGCTCTAAAAGAACTTCCATTAAGGTTTTTTACGAGTATTCTCAAAGTTCTCAAAAACACACTTTCTCTGATACCCATTGTTGGTTTTAAAAGCCCACAATTGATATAGACAGAGAGTATAGAGAGAGTAAAGAGAGACAAGAGACAATGTGCACAAGAGATTGGTAAAAGGAGCTAAGTAGCTCCAAGTATTACTCAAAAACTAACAAAATATGCTCCAAGTCCCTAATGTAGAGCTTGGTTCGTGTGTTGTAGTGCGTATGAGGTGTGGCCTATTTATGGTTGTATATGCCCATCTAAAAATGATGCGAAAAAACACATTAAAAAGCTTAAAAATTAATCGCCTGTGATTTGCAACGAAAAAAACCGAAGACAGTTTTTTTGCAATTTTGTCAATATGCTATTAGTTGCTTTTGATGAAAAATAACCTGGACCATTGGATCTTAAGTTTTTTTGCATAATAAATCCTGACTTTTGATCCAAATTCGATGAAAAGCATCTTTTCTTCTGAAAATCAAAGTTTAGGTTTTGAACTCTTAAAACACCTCCAAATCTAAAATATGGTATATCATTGGATAGCTCTTAAGATGTTCTTTCCAAATATATAATAAAAATTTTCTGCATATTTTGACCATTTTTTACGTTGGTTTGACCATGGTTGACTTTGTCTAAAATTGAACAAAAATGAGAATATAAGTGCAAACCTCTTGTGGAAGGTTGCATTTCCAACACCTCCCTTACTAATTCTACACGAAGAAGGGTGAGCATGGCAGATGGTCATGATCTCGATGTTGTAGGTGTTAAAGAAATTAACCTAAAGTCAAGAGCATGAGGAAAATTTACAATTTCTAATGTTCTTACGTTCCAAAAATGAAGAAGGATTTGTTATCCATTTCTACTTTCTTATCAGATGGTTATAAAGTCATATTTAAGAAAGATTCATGCAAGATCCTCATTCCAAATGAGGACCATTGTCTTTTACAAGGTGAAAGTAGAAGTGGAATATTTATTTTGTCCAAAATGAATCATGTTAATGTTGATAGGTCTTCTACACCCAAGGAGAACATGAAGTTATGAAATGCTACATTTTCCATATCAATCATACAACTCTCAAGCACATCAAAGATCAGGGTATGGTGGAGAGTCTACCCACTTTTTCTTTACCAGATGATGCAAAATCATGCGAAGGATGTCTTGAAGGAAAGCTTCACAAGCTACCACTCAAGAAGAACGTGAAGTTATGAAATACTACATTTGTCATATCAATCATACAGCTCTCAAGCACATCAAAGATCAGGGTATGGTGGAGAGTCTACCCACTTTTGCTTTACCAGATGATGCAAAATCATGCGAAGGATGTCTTGAAGGAAAGCTTCACAAGCTACCACTCAAGAAGCATGGATACATCAGAGCTACCAAAAAATTATAAATCACGCATTAAGATGTTAATGGACCTATGAAAGCAGAATTCAAGGGTTCAGGTATTTAGTAACATTTATTGATGATTTTTCCAAATATTCTTGGGTTTATGGTCTAAAAGCAAAGTTAACAATTTTTCCTACATTCAAGTTCTTAGCTATGGTTGAGAATGAAAGTCGGTTTAAAATTCAAATTTTGAGAAGTGACAGAGGAGAAGAGTATTTATCAAAAGGCTTCAAGTCTTTTCTTGAAGACAAAAGAATCTCTCATCGGCTCACTATTGCTTATACTCCGATATTGACGCTTGTTGAAATGATATGTAGTATGATCTCCGCTAAGAAACTTTCACCTAAGTTTTGGTTTGATGCAGTACATATCAAGGTGGTACGGAACATTTGGTACGGCACGTACAATACACGTATGAAACGTGATGTCGTACCAAACGTCGGGATATGGAACGTTATCATGCGTGTGTGTGAATGTGTGTGTGTATGTATATATATATATATATATATATATATATATATATATATATATATATATATATATATATATATATATATATATATATATATGTATATATATATGTATATATATATATATATATATATATATATATATATATATATATATATATATATATATATATATATATATATATATATATATATATATATGAATGCACGTCATACGACGCACGTTGGAGTAACCAGTGTCCACGCAATACGATATTGAACATACCGAAAATGAAACTTAAATACATATTACATTATACAACTATCAACACGACATCTACTATCACTCGAGTCAAGTCTCATGCAAAAATATCAAAAAATTAATACCCAAAGTTTTAAGAACAAAAAACAATGCAGTGTAAAGTTAACACTAAATGCATATTACACATCAATGATCATACTAAAACGACAAGTGTGAAAAATTGAATATCAAGTAATCTGTCTGACTCTGTAGGAAGTCCACGTCCACGACTAGATGATCCTCGCATGACAAGCACTCGACGTGGTCGTGGTCCTCGAGGTGCTAAGCATGTCGTAGAAGATGAAGCTCTCTCAATAGTGGCTCTCGATCTCAATCGAGAGACACGTATTCCTACGCTCTTTAGCTCTCAATGAAGCATCCTATAAATATCATCCTCCTCATCTCGAGACGGGGGTGTTGGAACAATGTCATCACTCCATACAAAGTTGTCAATGTCTACCTGCAAAAAACTCATCGAAAATTCCACCGGAACTTCACCAGACTGTCACTGGAATCTCACCGTAATTGCACCGGAATCTTACCGGAATCAACCGCAATTCTATTTGTAATTACTTCAAGTGAATATACAAGAAGTAAGGAAGTGATGCGTGAACTTCCTTCACTGAATGAACTCTTTCTGAAGTTTAAGTATATAACACTTGTATATATGACACCAAAATCAAGGTCAAAAACTGAACCCTAATTTCTGAATTAAGTGAAAAAGCACTTTTTATGTGAAAAACAAAATTGACACTTGTCATAATCCAATTGTATAGATCCAATGATTATTATTAACCCATGTGGCATCAAGAAAAAGCAGGCAGCAGCCTTAGAAAAGCATAAGCGAAAGCTTAAAAGGCCTCAATAGTTTTTTGAGTTAAAAAAATAATAACAACTTTATGCTTTTTTGTAAGAGTTTTTTGCCTAAGTTTATTTGCCTATAAAAAGAGGCTATATGTTGGTCTTATGATCATCACTTCATGGAACTCTTCATGGGCTAGTCTTGAGAGGTCGGTGGCACAATAATCCCCCCCCCCCCCTCAATGGATACTAATTGGATGCTAAGATGATACTCCAAAAGACCAAGATATATGACATCAGAAGTATGTTGTAAATCAATCATAAGTATGTCAATTTTCTCATTACATGAGTCAGTCAAGAGAATATCATCAAAATAAAGAAGAAGCATTGTAATATCAGCCCCATCTTTGCATACATAAAGTGTCTTCAACTTGGAGGAGGTGGAGGTGTATTTCTTCATCAACTTCAAGGTGTGCAGCAGCTAGCAACTTCATTGTTGTGAGTATTTTCAATATACTTGCTTCAAGGAGCTCAACTTTTGGAGAAGCATACACTACATCGGACATCCCTTGGAGATTTGTGAAGTTATTGCACACCTTGTACATCAAGGCATATCTCAATGCTATCTTGTAACTTTTATTATGGAATATAATGTTTATATTTAGAGCATGGCTCCTTACATCTCTCTCATGTGCAGTCTTCTCTTCATAATGTCTCTATTTTCTCTTTCTCTCTATATTAATTGGGAGGCTAAAAAAGGCTAAAAACCAACAATTGGTATTAGAGCATAAAAACATAGAGTACATGGAGAAATTGACCACAAATAGGAAGATCAAATCTTCAAAGCAGATTCAAATCAAGCTAAGCTACATATTCAGCAGTGATCATGAAGTCATCAATCTATATCAAGAAGCTTAATACTATTTTAGAAAGATATACTCCAAAAGGGGTGACATTGAAGAAGAACAAGGCAGATTGCAGCTATTATAGCAGCAAGAAAAGTGTGGGCAACTTATATATCTATCAATTTGCAAGAATCTATATTTTATTTGCTAGCTTTGCTGGAATCAACAGTCAAAAACAAAATGGACAGCATTGCTTCTTGGAAATGTACTTGTGAAGTGATGTTCAACCACTAATCAACCTTCTAAGTGCTCCTTGAAGGTCACACAACCATATATGGGAGTTGGCATCTACATCTTGGTGGTCATGGAGGAAGACTCATGTGAGGAAGGAGGGGTTTTGTCTCTACATGGTGAAACTTATACAAGATCAACATGTGGTGTATGTAACACCTTCTTGTATACATGTGTGTGCATGCAATAGGTGTAGATGAGAGCATATAACCTTGATTTGAAAAGGATTGGCCAACCTTGATAATCTTGGGAGTATGTTTGAGTCTATATCCTATTTAATTACATAGCATCCTATAGTTGTCTCTATCCTTTTGATGGTACTTGGTTGAGAAGAGTGGGGAATGCCATGAGTTCTCTTTGTTATGTGTGTTATAAGAGTGCTCTTCATGTCGAAGGTCCTTGTGTGTGCTAGTGGATACTTTGCATAATCTCTGAAAATTATATAGTTACCTAAATCAACTACAACAAATAACAAAGATACCCACTTCACATATTCCTCTAGTGTAAAATTACGAGGGAATTGTTAGAAGATATGTCAAATAAGGCAACCTTCCAAGGGACCCTACCTACCAATTTGAAAAATGGATAAATTTAAATCTTGGAAATGGTCAAAAATGGTGAAACTTATGGTCAAATTTTTTTATTACATAATGTGGTAGAGCTCAATGAGAGGTATCCTACCATATACAACACTTGTATATATGGCATCAAATCAAACTCAAAACAATTTGAATTAAGTGTGAAAAGAACTATTTATGTGAAAAAATTGACACTTGTCCTAGTTTGTATAGATCCAATGGTTATTATTAACCCGTGTGGCATTAAGAAATTGCAGGCAGCAGCCTTTGGTGTGTTTCTTTATCAATCAAGGTATGCAGTGGCTGGCAAGTCGGCTAGCAACTGTCATGAGTTTTTTCAATATACTTGCTTGGAGGTGGAGGATCTTACCTTTTGAAGGAACATACACCAAAGCCTTTGGAGATTTGTGAAATTATTGGACAGCTTATACATCAAGGCATATCTCAATGCTATCTTGTAACTTCTATATGGAATATGATGTTTATATTTGGAGAATGGCTCTTGAGTCTTTACATCTCTCTCATGTGCGGTCTTCTCTTCATAATGTCGATATTTTCTCTTTGTCTCTTTATAGATTGTGGGCCTAAAAACTAAAAAACTGTTGCTCTTTTCTCAAGTGGTATTGTTATTGTCTAATCCACAGCATGAGCCTCAGACAAGTCAAAATAAATTTTCAAACATGGTTGTAGATGTCAACCTCTCAACTTCGTTAGTTTTCGCTCAATCCCTTTCCTTCTATTTGACTCCTTCCCTTAGGTGATACTCAACCACATTACCAACTCCAAGCTTTGGGGACTCTTTTTGATCCTTCAGCTTCCACACGTTCTGGAACTTGTCCTTCTGAGGTACTATGACTTTTTGGAACTCTAACTTCTTCCATTTCTGGAACTAAAGTCTCTTGTGGAACTGACTCTATCGAAGGTTGTGAAATTCCTCTTTCTTCAATTCTTTCTTTCTTTTGGAAATTTTAACTCCCTCCTCATATGGCTGAACATGTAAATCCAAATTCCTTCTAAAAAATCCATAGTCATTTTCACTAATGAACTCTGGAATTTCTGCTTCTTTATCATAAATTTTATTTTCAGCAATATAACCATTACATGAAAGAATAACTTCACCTGTCTCTGGAACATAAAACCTATATCCTTTACTCTCAACAGGATATCCAATAAAAACAGCTTTCTTTGCCTTTACATCTAGTTTGCCTCGGTCCTTTTTCTCAACATGTACATTGAAAAGTGATCCAAACACTCTGAAATAACTCACATTAGGTTCTCTACCATAATAAGCATCATAAGGTGTGATTACCTTTAAAGCTTTTGTAGATGACCTTTTCAAAATGTGATTAGCTGTATGTACTGCATCAAACCAGAATTTTGGTGAAAGCTTCTTGGACGCCATCATGCTCCGCATCATCTCAACAAGTACTCTATTCTTTCTTTTTGCAACACCATTCTGTTGAGGAGTATAAGCAATAGTAAGGTGTCGAGTAATACCTTTCTCATCAAGAAATGTCTGGAACTCATTTGACAAGTATTCTCCACCTCTATCACTTTTGAGAATCTGAATAGTTTCCTGATTTTCATTTTCAACCATAGCTACAAATTTCTTGAACATAGGAAAGACTTCTGACTTCAACTTACGACCATAGATCCATGAGTATCTCGTCATCAACGAATAGAACAAAATACCTGAAACCTTGAATAGAGTCTACTCTCATAGGTCCATTGAACATTCACATCTAAATGTATAATATGCAATTTCCTGGTAGCTGTAATATGACCATGTTTCTTGAAAGGTAGTTTATGCATCTTACCTTCAAGGCAACCTTCACATATATCTGAATCATCTCGTAGCTCGAATGAGGGTAAACTATCAACCATACCTCGGTCTTTGATACTCTTGAGAGCTACAAAACTAATATGTCCAAATCTTTCATGCCATAGCTTCATATCTTCCACCGGTGACAAAGATTTGATCGCATATGCCTAACTCATTTTTGACAAAACAAAAATCCCTCCTCTATGCTCACCTTGCAAAATACACTTGTCTTCTTTGTGTGATAAGATCTTACAAAGATCTCTCTCAAATACAACTTTAAAACCATCACCTAAAAATGCAGATATAGATAGCAGATTCTTCTTCATTTCAGGTACATATAAAACATCTGAAATCTGAAAATTACCACCTTCTCTTGACTTTAGGGTTACTGTACCTTACTGTACCTATTCCCACAACATCCAAATCATTGCCATTTGCAATAGTAACTCTTCTACCTGTATAATAGGAAAGGGAAGAAAACACATATCTGCAACCTGTCATATGCTTTGTAGCACCTGAGTCCAATATCCAAGGACTTGCTGAAAGAACTTGTAAAGTTGCTGAAAGAACTTGTAAAGTTGCCTGATCAAAAGCTACTTCCTCAATGGTGATACAGGCATAAGAATCACCTTGAGATTTCCCTTTTTTATCATTGGACTTGCTGAAAGAACTTGTAAAGCTGCCTGATCAAAACCTACTTCCTCAATGGTGATATAGGCATAAGAATCACCTTGAGATTTCCCTTTTTTATCATCTTTTGCAACATTACCTGATGCCTTTTTCTTTTCTGCTGCAATCCTTTTATAACATGCTGACCTAAAATGTCCAGGTTTCTTGCAGTAATAACATATTACTTCCATCTTCTTAGAGGACTTCTCTTTAGATGTAGTAGAAACAGAATTTGAAGTAGAAGGTGAAAGGGACTTACTTTCCATCTTGGATTCTTTTTCCTTCTTCTCCTCCTTCTTCTTCTTTTTACCCTTTGATGAAGATAAAAGTGCTTCTTCATTCTCTTCCATTCCCTTCAATTGATCTTCATCTTGAAGTAACAAGAACTCTAACTCTTCAAATGTAACCTCTCTATCTGTTGTGGTAAGGGTAAGAGTGGTTATGAAAGACCGATATGAAATAGGAAGTGAATTAATCAGCATATTTACCATTTCTTCATCAGATATCTCAACTCCTACATTTAGAAGTTGATCCCTCAAGTCAACGAGTCTCGTAATGTGGGTTTGAATTGACTCACCAGCTTCAGCCTTGTATTTGCGAGTTGTCTCCTCAAGTGAGCTTTCCTAGCAGGATTTCTACTCTGAAAAAGATTCTCAAGCTTCAACCAAGCTTGTCTAGAACTTCTGCAAGATCTGATATATGGTAGAATATGCTTTTTGACACTCATTGCTATGAATGAACGTGCTAAAGCATCTCTAGCATCCCATCTTGCCTAATCTTCAATAGGAGTAACTATAGGTAAAGATCTACCTATAACTCTGGATGTAGAAGTGGATACCTCTTCTTCAGTTGGTTTTGTGATAGTAATTCCAGTACCTCTTGAAGCTGATGTAGCCCCTTCTTCGCCTTCTCGTCGTGGTCTTGTTAAGGATCCATTGACGATACTCCATAAATCCTTTGTCACTAACAAATTCATCATCATGAAACTCCACATGGGATAATTAGAAGATCCATCCAACTTGTCCTCAATCTCAATTCTAATCTCACTCAGCTTCACTAAGTGTGTATGTCAATTATGCTCTGATACCAAGTGTTGGAATTAGGGGCCCCAAGATCGTTCCAATACTAAAAACCTTTGAGCATACACACTTAATTAATCAAGATGATAGATGAGAGATAGAAAGAAAGAGATCTTGAGACAAGGATAGGGAACGTAAGCTCGATGCTTACTCACTAAAAAATACATGTCCAAATTACAACACGATAGTACTACTCAACCATATGATGTGGTGCACTCACTAATGGAAGAATAGCCAAGAA
>CM035425.1:6420200-6422700 GCA_020310875.1 Ceratopteris richardii
ACTAGACTTTGATATGATGTGATGTCCTCTATGAGTTCACCTTCATGTGAGCTCAATTTGTGATTCACCTCCATTGGAGTACCTGCAATCTTACAATCTTGCATCTTGAATTTTGCCAACATGTCCTTAATGTACTTTCTTTGAGTGAGAAACAAACCATGATCTTTGTAGACAACTTCCAAACCTAGGAAGTAGGTAAGTGAACCCAAATCACTTATCTTGAACTCTTCTCTCATCTGATCTTTGATCTTCTTCATACCATCTGCATCATTTCCTGTCAATATAATATCATCTACATATACACATAGGTAGATGACCTCGGAATTACTCTTTTTAATAAAGAGTGAAGGATCTGCTTTGCTTGGCTGAAAGCCTTTGTCCTGCAAGAATGAAACAAGCCTGAAATTCCAAGCTCTAGCTTGCTTGAGACCATACAATGCTTTGTTAAGTTTACACACATAATCAGGATAAACTTGACTCTCAAAACCAGGTGGTTGTGCCATATATACCTCTTCTGTTATCCAACCATTCAAGAATGCATTCTTCACATCTAGTTGAAGTATCTTCCAATTCTTGGAAGAGGCAATACTAAGCAAAACCCTAATAGTAGGCATCTTTGCCACAGGAGAGAATGTCTCCTCATAATCAATTCCCTGAGTTTGTGCAAAGCCTTTTGCTACAAGCCTTGCCTTATACCTGTTAATGGAACCATCAGAATTCTTCTTGAGTTTATAGACCCATCTTGAGCCTATTACCTTCATGGATGAAGTCTTGGGCACCAAATCCCAAGTGTTGTTTTCCTCGAGTGCTTCAATCTCTTCCTTCATTGCATGCTTCCATTCTGTTTTTGCTTTGGCCTCTTCAAATGATGATGGCTCCTCTTGGTTTATGTCCTGTGCTATGTAGATAGAATGTTTAGTTACTAATGAGGTGTCAAACCCATACCTTTCTGGTTTTTTCTTTTCCCTCATAGATCTTCTTAGACCATGATGTGATGATTCTGCCTCATGTCCAAGTTCCTGCAATTTTGCTTTACCTTTAGAATTCCATGCTTTGATCTTTTCCATCTGACATTCTTCATCATCCTCTGAGGTGTCTTGTTCTTCAATCTTTGATTGTTCTCTACCAAGCTTTGGAAAATCTTCTTCAAGATCATATGGTAAATTGATCTTCCTGCATGAATCTTCATACCATGAATTGTTCTCATCAAAAACTACATCTCTGCTTACCAAGAATCCTTTGTTGGTAGGGTTGTATAACCTGTAGCCCTTTTGATTGTTGTCATATCCAATAAATACACACCTTTCTGCCTTTGGATCCATCTTGCCTCTAACCTGTGAAGGAACATGAGCAAAAGCAATACATCCAAAAATTTTACAATGATCTAAGCTTGGTCTTCTTCCATTCCAAGCCTCATATGGAGTCATCCAATCAAGGGATTTTGAAGGCAACCTGTTAATCAAGTAAGTGGCTGTAGATACAGCCTCAGCCCATAAGTAATTAGGTAAATGCTTTTCATTTAACATAGACCTTGCAGCTTCAACAATTGTCCTATTCCTCCTTTCTGCCACTCCATTTTGCTCAGGAGTATACCTTGTAGTTACCTCTCTTTTGATTCCTCTTTCTTGAAGAAAAGAATCAAACTCATGGGAGAAGTATTCTCCCCCTCCATCTGACCTTAGCCTTTTTAGTGATTTACCTGTTTGATTCTCCACAAGAGCCAAATATCTTTTGAAACATGAAAAAACTTCATCTTTGTGTTTCATAATTTATAAAGAATAGGATAGTCCATCTGCTGCAATCATCAATAAAGGAAACATAATACCTTGATCCTGATATTGAAGCTTCCTTGCTTGGTCCCCATACATCTGTATGAACCAACTCCAAGAGATCTCCATGCATATAACCTTTCTTCATGAATGGTAACCTGTGAGACTTTCCAAACTGACATGCACTACACTTATAAATCATATGTTGTTTTGACAAGTTAGGGAGTCCAAGTACACTTTGGTCCCTGCAAATTTGCTTTAATGACCTTTCACCAATATGTGCTAACCTTTTGTGCCATACTTCCAATTCTGTGAGTGTCTGACTGCCATAATTAAAGAGAGCAATGTTTCTAGTGTCCTGTAATTCAAATGTGAACAATCTACCTGTCTTTTCACCTTTTGCAATTCTTCTGAATCCTTGACTTGGATCTTCAACAAATGCTCCTGCTTTTGTGAACCTGACTTGCAACCCTTTCTCTACTATCTGCCCAACACTTATCAAATTCTTTGTAATGGTAGGGACATAGAGTACCTTACTGAGTAGGTTGATGTTTCCATCAGGTGCTTTGACATTGCCTATTTTCTCCACAGGATGTTTTGTATCATCTCCTGTTTGTACCTCATGCTTATTCCTTGGATCTTCTAAATCTGATAGGAGTGCCACATTTCCTGCCACATGATTTGAACAACCTGAATCTATGTAGAAAATATGCTCATCAGATTTACCTTGT